>JAKCPI010026526.1:0-16738 GCA_023213315.1 Euborellia annulipes | reverse complement strand
TAAATATCAATTTTGGATCTCTTTTCATTCGTGAGTAATTTTGTTCACATACTAAGAGGCATAACATTTTGCGGGACCCACCTTTTTGAACGTGTATTTCCATAAAAATAAAGAATTTTTTCCATGGGCGCAATACTTTCTATCTATTAATACATATATATAGATAAGAGAAAGAAAAAAATTAATTTTAAGATATTATTGTATGACATGATTATACTGTATATCCTAAAATAAAATATTTGTTTAGTACCTGTATCAGAAATTATTAAGATTTTTAATTATTTTTACTTTCTCTTACACATATGTGTATAGGCCTACAGTATATATAGAGAGAGAAAGTATTGGATTCATGTCAAAAATTCGATGTCGAGATTTTGATGGATATACACGTTTTGAGGCCCCTGAATTAAAAAAAGTGGTTTTCGCAACATGCACTGTCTGTCTGTCTGTGAACAAAAATAACTCAAGAACGAAAAGAGCTAGGAGGTCGAAATTTTATATTTATGTTAAGTACCTGCCAAGTGACACAAAGCTTTTGAACAAAATCGGCCAAAAAGTACCAGTACTTTACTGATGTACTTTTTCAGTTTTTTAGATTTTCTCGAAATTCGCACTAACGATTTTGTTTAAAATTAATAAATCAATTATTTTTTAGATGCTCTTTAAAATGTATATTCTCATTTTGCTCTTGAAATCTTTTAAAGCATACTTAACTCTTGTACTTCATAGGAAAGATAGGAGAAATGGTTACCATGGTTACAAAATATAAAATATATTCTCCCATGTTTATAAATTTTACCTCTTGAATTTTAATATATCGACCGAAACTAAATATATCTGGTGTGACAAGCACAGAACACAACTTTCTCTTACCTTTGGTGTGCGTCCAGCCACACCAGATTTATTTATTATATTCACTACTTTTAAACGTCAGGTCTTCAAGGTGTTAGTCAAATATATTTTACACGTGATTTATTATAAATGTTGCAATTTTTGACTAAATAAAACAAATTAATCTTATTGTCAAAAACTTGGCTTCTCATGAATTAAAATATTAATTACTATAAACAGAGACGTTCAGGATAATTAAGACTTGTTTATAATCAATGAAGGTTTAAAAATAGAAACGTCGTTGTATATAGACTGCCTAGTGTAATCCAAAGTCAGAAAAGGAATGGCTGATTGCTAGTTAAAGTCAAGATAGCTGCTCCCACCGCAAAATGGTGTTTATGCCCAGGGCTATTTGCGGACAATCCGATCCTTGTCTCTTGAATCTGTTCTCTTCTGTTAGGAAAAAAACTTTTTACAAATATATTTTCATTTCAGATGATTCAAATTTATAGAAATAGATTTTGAATCAAATCATCTATTTATTTATTTATTTTTTTTTACTCTATCTTTTTTTTTTTGTTTATTTTATTTAAAATATTTATCAACTTCTTTCGTCAAATTGATTGAGATATTATTCATTTTTTTTTTTTTGTCTTATGAAAGAATGATTTACAAACTTTAAATCATTCGCACTAGTACATACATATCTTCTTAAATAATAATCTTTAGTTAATAATAAATAAAAGCATCCTCAAAGATTTATTATTCTCTTATTAAACGATTTTCTTTTCAAGATAGAATAGTATTATAAATTCTAAATAAATACAGATGAAATATTTTATTTATTTATTTGACCTTTCAAACCAAAGGGTTAAGAAAATAAAAAGAATTTTGATGGGTCTATCTTCTTCTCTTTTACCCCGATCCAATGAAGGCTTGTCCATTTGTATAAAAAAATCTGGTGTGACTGGTCGCACAGCACATAACTTTCGAGTCACACTAGTTTTTTTTTCTGTCGACATATACAGTATGATTTCCACCGATATATTAAAATTCAAAATTTATTATTATGCAAGTTTTTAATTATGGGCCAAATTTTGCATTAATTTAAAAATGTAATATATATAATTAAAAACTCCCATAATAATACAAGAGTAAAGTGTGCTTCAAGGGCAAAATAAGAATATAGATTGTAAAGAGCATCTAAAATTTTTTATCAATATCTTTGGAGCGAATTTTGAGAAAATCAATAAAAAAAAATCTGGTGTGACTGGCCACAGCACACAACTTTCTCTTACCTTCGGTAATCGAAAGTTGTGTACTGTGCTTGTCACACCAGATTTTTTGTGTCGACATGTATTTAGTTCCCGGCAGTACGGAACATATGAATTCAGATGTAAAATTTATAAGTATGGGAAAATATTTATATTTTGTTACCATGGCAACCATTTCTCCTATCTTCCCTATGAAATACAAGAGTAAAGTGGTCTTCAGAAGATTTCAATTGCAAAATGAGAATATACATTTTAAAGAGAATCTAAAAATTAATTGATTTTTGAATTTAAAAAAAAATCGTTGGAGCAAATTTTGAGAAAATCGAAAAAAACTGAAAAAAGTACATCAGTAAAGTACTAGTACTCTTTGGCCGATTTTGATTAAAAGCTTATTTTTCCGGTCCCGGGGAGTGTTTAACTTAGATATAAAATTTCAACCTCCTAGCTCAATTCCTTCATGCTTAAAATTGAACACACACAGACACACAGACACACAGGCACACACACACACACACACAGACAGACCATGTCGCGAAAACCACTTTTTCGGACTCAGGGGACCTCAAAACGTGATTCATCAAAATCTCGACATCGAATTTTTGACATGAATCCAATACTTTCTCTCTCTATATATATTAACATATATATATATATATATATAGAGGTAAGAGAAAGTAAAAAAAAAAACTGAAAGAGAGATTTTGTTCAAAAGCTTTATGTTACGTCTCAGGGGGGTATGTAGGCTATATCCGTCAAAATCTCGACATCTAATTTTTGACATGAATCCAATACTTTCTCTCTATACATATTCATATATAGGTAAGAGAAAGTAAAAATATTCTTCCATTTGAATTCTAAATGGGATGGAGCCGATAAGCCCAGCCCACTTATACATAGTTACTCTGAGTTCTTTTCAACTCTTCTAATCTATGTTAATAAGGTGATTCTAATTGATCGATTAATTAGAAGGGTTTAGCGTTCCCTGGAAGGCCCAATACGCAAGTCGTTTCCAGGTGAAATTTTATGTCACAATAGAGTCGAATACGAATCGCCTTATGGGAATGCGATGTACTCAATTAGTCGACGGCAGCAATCTGCAATAAAAAATAATTAAAGAGGATTCATCCAAAGTTATTATGAATTTCATGGCCTTTAAAAATGAACTTAATGGCCTTTAAAACTGTTTAGACTACGAGATAAAAAAAATACTACAAACCAACTCAAAATATGTGCAATTACCTATTTCATCGATTATAAAATTTTAATTCTGACGACATCGGTTTAAAATACAATATAATGGCCTTCCTTCGGCGGGCTTTCCCACTAGCCAGAGGGCTGTGCCCCCTGGACCTCCTTGCTCGCCGAAGGCGACCAAATGGATCAAATTTATTCTTCTCACTGTTTGAAAATTTTAAATTTCCCTCTCTGACTTAGCCTGTAATTATTAATAGTTAATAATATATCCTTGATTAGTTTCAAGTAGTTGAGGTATTGCTGTATTTTTACCAACGTTAAACTGAATTGTTCTAGACATATGGACCGTTTATTTTGAAAGTGGTGTAAGTCCAATTTTTAAAAAATCTGAGATATCACATAATTCATATTTAATTTAATGTAAATTTTCTATGTATAACTAGCTAGTGGCAAATTCCTTAAAAAATTCCCATGTTTTGTACAATTGAAAGTTGGACGGTAAAAGAAGTTGCATAATCGTTGATTATGAAAGTGGTGTAAGTCCAATTTGAGGTAGGTAGCTTAGCAGATGGTTGTCTGTTATTGTGCATTTGTTAATAAACTCGTTAAGAATTACTAACAGAGGGGTCATTTGTAAGGAAGAAGGGTATTTGCCCCCCCCCTCTCCTCCCTAGGTATTATTCTACGTAAATAAAATATATCTACGAAACTGTATAAAATTAAAAAAATTAATTTAATTAAATACCTTTTGGCCAAATTTGAGATAGCTATTTGTAAGAAAATTGAAGTGAGAAATTGAAAAAAAAGTTTGCCCCCCCCTCTAATAAAAAGTTGAAATGACGCAACTGATTACGAGAATAGGTTACTTATTAATATAAAGATATCAAGCAGTTATTTCTTCCGGTACATCATAAATATTTCAACACTCTGCCATCCATATACAGAGGATAAGTAAATACTACGAATATCTTGTAATTTTAACAATGTAATTAACGTCTAAAATTAAAAATACTACTTCTATTTTATATCGTGTCATTATTTGTAAAGAATATTGAATTAATATGAAGTATATTTTGAGTAATATTTGATTTTTCAAAATTGAAATTCAACGAAGTTTACAGTTGGTTAATTTTGAAAGTGGTGTAAGTCCATTGGCAGCTTGTAATTATATAATAGTTTAGTCAAATTCGCCTAAAACAAATTTATATAACTAAATTAGACACTGATAAAGAAGTAGAAACATTCACCGACTTCATATCATTTGCCTAGATTTTTAAATTAACAGATATGCAAACTTTTCATTTTCTCGAAACAATAGAAAATGGACTTACACCACTTTCAAAATAAACGGTCCATATAATAATAGATTTTTCGGTTCTCTCTTCAATCATTAGTCCCAATACTTCACGTTGTGGTTACTCTGAGAGATAACTTTCATAGGAATAATTCTGAGGAGTGTTTTCGATTCTTTCTTCAGGAAGAGGCATCTCAAATAAAGTTGGATAATTTTTTGAGGTGGATTTGAACTCGAGTTGGGCTGGGGGATGTCAATCCCTCCCCCACCCCTCCCACCGAAATCTGAAATAAATAATAAAATAATAAATAGAAATATAGATAGAGAAACGTAGTTGCTGTTTTTTTTACAGTAAAAAATATTTTAAATCCAAAATTTAGCGACTTTAGTTTTTTAAGTTATTAATAAAATTTTTCATAAAATCCTTTTTGGAAAAAGACTTCTTCCTTGCTGTTTTTGTTATAAAAAAAAAGTAAAAAGGACTTGATTGAGTAAACGAGAACCTAATTGGAAGGACCCCCGAATTCATTTCTCTCATGTTTTATGATTTAAATGTTTACAGTATATTCCACATCTCGTCGACGAGAGATTTTTTTTTTTAATTAAAAATAAATAAATAATAATGAAAAACTTTACAAATTACAATTTTTTTTTATTACAAATACAAAATACAAATTTACTTTACAAAAAAAGAAAAGGAGAGACATTGAAAATATCATTTTTTTTTTTCAAGAGATAACAAATGGACCAATATTAGATTTAAAGCAAAGTATATATTTATATAAAGTTTAATTTAAAATTTAATTAATTTTTTTTCACATTTCCTCTCCCATGGGGAAACAAAGCTTTTACTTTTTTTTCTCTCTCTCTCATCTAATTTTTTATTTCTTAATATCAAGATATTTATTTCTGCTTATGTTTTCACCTGTCTACATTTATTAAATTCTTCCTAAATAATACTTTTAATTTGCAATTTTAAAATTATAAGAATGTTGGTAAAAGATCGACACTACAACAAATATTAATTTATTTTCAGATATATGCCTCTATTACTTTACTACCACTTTATTTTCGTTTTGGTACTAAGGAAATAAATTCTCAAGTTAGGCAGCTTCTTCAATTATTTCTTTCATGGATTGAAATGAAATTTCCACCCTTGCTATAGTTATTAACAATTGATCACTTTGCCGAAATGAGTTTGTTTTTCTGTCGTTTAAAATATTTATCCCGTTTGATAGATGATTCTACTACTCTTGTTGAACGAAATAGGTCTATAATTAGAGCTTTCTGGCTACATGGGCGTAACTAAGGGCGTCCCGGGGTGGGGGAGGGGAGAAGGCTCGGCTCCCCGCTCCAAAAAAAAATTGAGACAATATAAGACCTTCCAGGCCCCCCAGCAAAATTTCCTAGTTACGCCCACTTCTCGCTGTAGATTTGGAAATTGAGATGAAGTCAATCAAAGAAAATTTATTTTATTGTCGACATTTCAGTGCTGGTCACACTCTTACTCAAGACCAGCAAATATCGAACCTAAATTACTTAAAATAGCAAATTTGCGAGATGAATTTATGTTTATGATTGAGCAAAATTGCGCCTCCTGGACTCGTACAGTGAGCGCCACAATTAAATCCCCACCTGGGAGCTAGAGCCTTAGTATATCGTATATAGTGAAATAATTTTAATGACCGAAAAGGAAAAATAAAATCTGGTACAGATGATTTTATTTTACCTTTTCACATTTAAAATTATTTCACTATATACCATATACAGGCTCTAGCTCCCAAGTGGGGACTTAATTGTGGCGTTCACTGTACCCCCATGCTTTCTTATCTTAAACGATATTTTGACTGGCTAACGAAAAACTATTTGAAAATTCCTTCTTTTTCAAACAAAACTCTATATAGTACTTTATCAAGTAAATGAAGTACTCTATCAAGTAAATGATTATATTTTACAAAATTTTGAGAGTTTCGTTGTTCGGCCGTTAACAGCAAAATTTCGTTTATTTATTTTTGTGCGATCCCTCTTAATATAATTAATTTTTATTCGAAGGAAAAAAAATTATAAATATTGTTTGCCTGCCTTGATATAGCCTGCATATATATGTATATTTCGACTTCCACTCATCTTGTATGTATCGCCTGCTAAAAATCGGCGAAAGTCCAAAATTTTTGAGTTAAGCTCACCAAACGTTGCTAAAATGTCTTCTCTTTTGAGTACCAAAGTGGCGAAAATATATTTCCATTCTTTGTTATTGATTCAGGCCTATTCATTTGCTGCCCGACTATTTAAATGTATATGTTTACAAAACTTATAAACGCCCTTTCTTGAATTGTTAAATTTCGGACTTTTGCCACTATGATTCCCAGCAGGCGATATTATCAAGAAAAATACTTCTGTCCCGTACATTAACATAAAAACTATGATTTACTTTATTATATTTGAACACATATATTGAGCCATCCATTTTATGAATAATTGACATGTTTCCGTTCACAAGGAAATAACTTTCCTAAAAGCGTCTATATTTATTTTACATTTATTACAGGAGTGTCAAACTGCCAGCCCCTGATTATCTGAAATAAAATGAAAGCAGGACAATATTTTACGTAAAAATTAGCATTTTTAATTATTACCATTAAATTCATTTAATTTGTAATTGGGATGTGGCCTAAGTGAATCTTACCATTTAATTTAATGGCCCGTGTATTAATGGAGTTTGACACATGTGTTGAATGTCATAATTTAAGGATTGCGAATAGCAGCCAGGAAAAAATCAAATCAGACAAAAAATTAAATCAATTTTTATCAGATTTATTTGATCGTCGACGTTTCGGACGCCAGTCGAGCCCTTCCTCAGGACCTATGATCTCCATCATAATTTAAGTTTTTGTTTAAAAAAAAATTGAAACATTTTCCTGGATGTGTCACTTAAATTGGAGTTTGCTCGGTGGCATTTGAAAACTTCCCGGTGGAATTGGCCGAGTGGAGTTGAGGTGTGTATCTCAGAGTAGCTGTCACCAGGAATACAGCGAAGAATAAAAGAAGCCCAGCGATGAACGTGATGAAATATACAATTTTTCGACGTTCTCGGGTCCCTTGTTCTTCATTGTTGATGTTGGCAAGGCTAAAAACAGACAAGACGACAAAATATAAATTTTTTTTTTACCTATTTGTTTGCTCATCTTTGGAAAATTCTTTTTAGGATCTCTCTTTTTTGGAATCTATTTCGAATTATCTTATGACTAAGGCTGAACGCACACCAATTGAGCAAAACGTTTTGCACAATGCTAACTCACACCGATTAGGCAAAATGTTTTGCCATTGGACAAAATGTTTTGTCATTGAGTATTTTTGCCTAAGTGCATAGGCATTTTTTTGCACAATGGAAGAACATTTTGTCCAATGCCAACGCACACCGATTGAGGAGAAACGCTCAATGGCAAATCATTTTGTTCAATGAAGTCGAATCATGTCCAATTGTGTTTTGTCTCCTCGGTGTGCGTTGACCCATAGAAAAGCATTGAAAAAACAGTTTTAGGCAAAAAACGTTTTGTTCGAAAACGTTTTTGCTCAATTAGTGTGCGTTCAGTCTAACTGCAAAGATCATCCTATTTTTGGGAAGTTTATTTTGTTGACTCTTCTTATCCGATTAAAAAAAAACGAGCGCCCATCTGTCTCTAGATAAGAGAAAGTCTAACAACATCATTAGATCGAAAAAATTTGAAACCTTTTGTTATAGCGTTAATAAATAAGTTCACTCGATTGCTTTAGGATGACGACCAAGGGGTACTCGATCTAAGACTGGCAATTTTTTCTTCTCTTTATTTAAATATTTTCTCCCTTGCTAAACCGGCTGATTTCCTCTTCCGAATGGATTAACATTTTTTAAGCTGACTCTCAATTAGTCAAAAAAAATAAAAATAGGTTCACTTCATATTTTAATATACACATGAATTAACTATAGCGATTTTTTTTTTAAACTTTCGGCCATTTAGGAATATGTCTTTATTATATAAATTTTACATTATATCGATGGCTACCGGGGACGTTCTACACGCTGATTGATCGGAGTCACCAATCCCGAGCTTTCATGAATATTGACATTGTCAGCTCTTTAATGTCATGTTCACAACAGAAAGGGAGGTAGAGGATAAATTAATCATCATTCACTTAATTTTTCCACAAATCTCAGAATGGAAGAAGTATAATCCAATTTTCTCTTTAATTAAAAAAAAAAAAAGTAAAATAAAACAAACAAAAAAATATTGATGTTTTACTCCCCAAATACCAATAAATTTTTCAAAAAAGAAAAAAAAAAGATAAAACCGTTCGATATTCCCTAGCCAATATTTTTAATCGAAAATTGATATTTATGTACTCTTATATATATATTTTTTTCTCCAAATATTCTGGATTGAATTTCATGTTCAAAGGTGAAAGGGAAAAGAAAGAGCAGTATAGGCAAAAAGCGTAGAGAGAAAGGGCGGTGCTGTTTTTTATGCGGCAGTGCGCAATCCTGAGAATCGATGGAACCTAAAATCCAGCATCCTTTGGTTCAATTAGTTTTAAACCAATTTATTTAATTGTATTTTGTTAAAATACAATTGTAATTTTCATTTAAATAAATTTATTATTGATTGCTTATTAAATAATTTTATTATACAATATAATTGTTAAATTAAAATTTGTTATCTGTTAACTAAACGTCATTTATTCATTGGAAAATTGGTATTCATTTGATTTAAATATTGTAAATCTAATTTGCTAAGGACCGTGTCAACGGCCATGAGATAGATAATAAAACGATTTATAAAACGATTTATTCATTAATCAGACAAAATCGCGCCGATTTTGTAAATAAGATTTGAGGTTGAAGTAACAAAAGTAGGATTTAATACATACAATTTTCTTTTATACCTTTGAACCACTCATCGGAGGAAACTTTGCAAATTCATAGTCCTGATAATCGTAAGAAGATATAAGTGAATCAAACCGCAGATGGCGGAAAAAATTGCTTCTAAATATGCATTAAGAAGCACTTTACTTCTGAATCATTTTTTTTTTTTTATTTTACCCGTTTGACATGGACCTTTTGATCTCCTGGCTGCAAAGTTCCTTCAGATTCTGAGTATATTTATTTTGTGTAGTAATCCAGGATCTCCAGCCTACCAAATGTACCATACTGACGATCACTAAATATTATATATCGGCTCAAAAAATCCAAGAGCGGATACAGAGGAGTTTCTCGGGGGGGGGGGGGGTAATCTGGTGTGATCGGTCGCACTTCACACAATTTTTTTTTACTTTCGGTAATTTAAAGTTGTATTCTGTACTTGATTACCAGAATACCCTAGTATATATAACAAATCAAATTTTTAAGTATTCATTTTTAAAATTTTATTAAAAAAAAATAAAAATATTTTTCTCAAATCTCGGGGCGGGGAGGGGGGGTAATTACCCTTCCCCCCTGATAAATCTGATGTGACAAGCACAACACATCTTATCTTCGGTAATGGAAAGTTAAGTTGTATTCTGTGCTTGTCAAACCAGACTTTTAAATTAAAAATCTGGTGTGACTGGCGCACAGCACACAACTTTCTCTTACCTTCGGTAATCGAAAGTTGTGTTCTGTGCTTGTCACACCAGATTTTTTGTGTCGACATATATTTAGTTCCCGACAGACAGTACGGAACATATGAATTCAGATGTAAAATTTATAAGTATGGGAAAATATTTATATTTTGTTACCATGGCAACCATTTCTCCTATCTTCCCTATGAAATACAAGAGTAAAGTGGTCTTCAGAAGATTTCAATTGCAAAATGAGAATATACATTTTAAAGAGAATCTAAAAATTAATTGATTTTTGAATTTAAAAAAAAAAATCGTTGGAGCAAATTTTGAGAAAATCGAAAAAAACTGAAAAAGTACATCAGTAAAGTACTAGTACTCTTTGGCCGATTTTGATTACAAGCTTATTTTTCCGGTCCCGGGGGGTGTTTAACTTAAATATAAAATTTCAACCTCGTAGCTCAATTCCTTCATGCTTAAAAGTGAACACAGACACACACACACACACACCCACAAACAGACCATGTCGCGAAAACCACTTTTTTGGATTCAGGGGACCTCAAAACGTGAAGATCCATCAAAATCTCCTCATCGAATTTTTGACATGAATCCAATACTTTCTCTCTATTTATATAGAGATTACATATATACATAGGTAAGAGAAAGTAAAAATAGACGAAAGAGAAATTATCAATTTATATAATTGAAGGTTTACTTTTAAATTCGTATGATGGAGTTCAAGATAATTAAAACAAAGTATTTTACTTTATTATACAGGAATTTTATTGCCAGACAACTGTTGTGTGCACATTCTCACAGTTTCGGTCCGAACAGGACCATTAAGAGAACAATTTGTATGTTTCAGGCTTGATGATGGTCCTTTTCGGACCGAAACTGTGAGAATCTGCACTCAACAGACTGGCAATAAAATTCCTGTATAATAAAAACCTCCAGACTTTTTTAATTTAAAACATTAGGAACGGAAATTTGTCTTTTAGTTCAGGGCAGCCAAATCGCTAGTTTGAGGTCTTATTACCAAAATAATTGCATTTTTTTTTTTTTTTTTTATATTTTTTCAATGCCTATATCTAACTTGTAAGCTCTATTTGTTTCTATTAGTTTATCTGAAGAATTTAAATAGTTTGGGATTGTAGTTGCCATAATGTTATTTTAATCGTATTAAAACGTGTGTTTGTGATGGATAAGGGATGGCTCCCTTCCTTAATTAGTGATTATAGAATATCCCTTGCAATGTCCCGAAATAATCCTAGAGATATGCAACCATAACAATTTGCTTTGAAACCCTGAGTGCTTTAACCTTTCATCAATCGACCCCCTTAATTATTTAAAATCAACCTCAAAGGTAAAAAAATATTATCTTTTTTTATATATTGGTCTCTAGTATGAAATATATGTTGACTTTACATTTTATTTACATTTCATTTCATTGCACCTGTTAAATTGTCCGAATAATTATTTACCCGGCGGCAAATTGGCATAATTTGCCTTTTTAATTATTAGATTGCATAAAATATACTTGAATGGCTTTCGTTAAAAAATAAAGGTTTTAATTTTATTGGAAAATTATTTTAAGACTCTTTTGTGAAATAAAAAGCAGCATCAATCATGGAACATGGCAGCCGTGAAAGATACATTTATTAATCAAACAACTTTTAACAAACTTTCTACCGTACTATAGCTTTAAAGACAATTTAATTTTACTTTTCTGATAAATTAAAAAAATTTTCATTACTCATTTTTTAATAAAATAATAGAAAAGCAGAATCTAATTAGTTGAAATTTTTGAGCCTATAATGCAGTGGTTCCCAATCGGTGTGTCCCGGCACCCAAGGGTGCCGCGAGAATGGCCAAGGGGTACCGCGAGATATTTAGATAAACAAACAAAAAAAAAAAAACAAAGAGGCAGTAAAAAGTTTTGCAAAAAAAGGGAAAAATTTAGCTTTGCAAAAAAGGGTCAAATGATTTAGACGGAAGGAAAAAAAGGACCCTAGTGTGTAATGTTATTCCCAACGAAGCTTTGGGGTGCCGGGGGCTTAAAAAGGTTGGGAATCACTGGTATAATGTTTCAACGCGAACATATAAGCCAGACAAGGCATCGCAAATTGTTTATAAACATACGGATATTGAGATGAACTCTGAAAACATAAATAATATGTTATCAATAGAAGAACTTGAAAAACAAATTTTGTATGGAATGAAAATTTTAATCATTTAAGAGAGACGACATATCATACAGGAGATATGAAAATTTTATACATGAGGAATTATGCAAAGAAATTAAATTGAAAGTTCCAAGGATATTTGATTCAGCGAGGTGTCCTGGCAATCTCTTGACAGGAGATGTATGATATTAGAAAACAATCTATCTGAGCTATTTGATTTTTTTGAATCCACTTTGGGTGATTGGATTGAGAGAAAGCAAGTTATTAATTTTATATTTTTGTCTGTTATTTTAAAACAGTACATTCAATGCTATAATATTTCATTGAAAAGCACATTTACTTTGCTCATATTAATTATTATAATAATTTTCTTGGAATAAAAATTTTCAAAAAATCATTAAACTACTCGAAATAATATAATATTACTTTCTCTTACCTATGTATATATGTAATATATATAGAGAGAGAAAGTATTGGATTCATGTCAAAAATTCGATGTCGAGATTTTGATGGATCTTCACGTTTTGAGGTCCCTTGAATCCAAAAAAGTGGTTTTCGCGACATGGTCTGTCTGTGGGTGGGTGGGTGGGTGTGTGTTCAATTTTAAGCATGAACGAATTGAGCTACGAGGTTGAAATTTTATATTCAAGTTAAACACCCCCGGGACCTGAAAAATAAGCTTTTAATCAAAATCGGCCAAATAGTACTTTACTGATGTACTTATTCAGTTTTTTCGATTTTCTCAAAATCTGCTCCAACGATTTTTTTTTTTAAATTTAAAAATCAATTATTTTTTAGATGCTCTTTAAAATGTATATTCTCATTTTGCAATTGAAATCTTCTGAAGAACATTTTACTCTTGTATTTCATAGGGAAGATAGGAGAAATGGTTGCCATGGTAACAAAATATAAATATTTTCCCATACTTATAAATTTTACATCTGAATTCATATGTTCCGTACTGTCGGGAACTAAATATATGTCGATACAAAAAATCTGGTGTGACAAGCACAGAACACAACTTTCGATTACCGAAGGTAAGAGAAAGTTGTGTGCTGTGCGCCAGTCACACCAGATTTTTTTATTTAAGGTTCAGGAAATCCCAAATGAGCAACGCAGTTAGTCTTTTTTTCAATTTTTATTTAAATACAAAGTGCCATGGCTGTTTCGGTCACATATAGGATTATTCACTCACTCTCAGTCCATAATAACACATCTAACAATTTGATCATTGAATTTGTTGTATTATTATTAATTTCTTTGGCCAATATGACCAAGAGGAATGATAAATTGACAATGGCTTGGCCCTGATGATGGTCCTATATGTGACAGAAACGTTAGCCCTGGCATTTTATAATTAAATAAAAATTGAAAAAACCACTAGCTGCGTTGCTCATTTGGGATTTCCTGAACCTTAAATAAATTGTATTATCAGCTATACACCTCAATTAAATAACATTTTTACTTTCTCATATAAGAAGTAGAGAAAGTATTGTAATCGTCGAAAAATTCGATCTCGTAATTTTGATGACCTCCCTGAGTCTAAAAAAATCTAAACCATTTTTCGAATTATACCTGGGTGTGTATTAACACGATGTCTTAAAAATGCAAGCAACAACTGCAATAATTTTTGAGAAATTTAATAGGCCCCCCACTCCAATTAAAAAACCATTGTGACTGGTCGCACAGAACACTTTCTCTTACCTTCGGTAATCGAAGGTTGTGTTCTGTGCTTGTCGCACCAGATTTTTTGTGTCGTCATATATTTAGTTTCCGACAGTACAATACGATGAAAAATTTATAAGTATGGGAAAATATTTATATTTTGTTACCATAGTAACCATTTCTCCTAACTTTCCTATGAAGTACAAGAATAAAATGGCTTTCAGAAGATTTCAATGGCAAATTGAGAATATAAATTTTAAAGAGCATCTAAAAAATAATATATTTTTGAATTTTAATCAAAATCATTAGAGTGAATTTATAGGAAATCGAAAAAAAAAAAAAAAAAACTGAAAAAGTGCATCAGCAAAGTACTAGTAGCCTTTAGCCGATTTTATTCAAAAACTTCGAGTTTACGTCTCTGGGGGTGCCTAACTTAAATATAAAATTTCAACATCCTAGCTCTTTCCTTTCTTGAGATATTTTGTTCACAGACACACAGACAGACCATGTCGCGAAAACCACTTTTTTGGATTTAGGGGACCTCAAAACGTGTATATCCATCAAAATCTCGAAATCGAATTTTTGACATGAGTCCAATATATTCTCTCTATATATTAACATATAGAATATAGATATCTTATAAATGTGTACTTATTTATTTAGGATATAAAAATACGGTAGAATCCCGATAATTCGTATGGCCATGGAACCGACGGTTTGGTCAGTGGCGTACCGAGGGGGGGGGGGGCGAGGGGGGCGGTCCGCCCCAGGCCCCGAGCCGGCATAGGCCCCCATATATTTATAAAAAAAAAAATTAATGAAAATTTCCCTTTGAAAGGCCCCGGGGCCCTCAGGGCTCAAGTAAAAATGGGAAAATTTAGATAAAAAAAAAAGAAAATTTAATAAAAATTTCCCTTTGAGAGGCCCCGAGGCCCTCAGGGCTCAAGTAAAAACAAAATTTAATGAAAATTTCCCTTTGAGAGGCCCCGGGGCCTTCAGGGCTTTAGGAAAAATGGGAAAATTTAGATAAAAAAAAACAAAATTTAATGAAAATTTATTTCCCTTTGAGAGGCCCCGGAGCCTTCAGGGCTCAAGGAAAAATGGGAAAATTTAGATTAAAAAAAAAAAACAAAATTTAATAAAAATTTCTCTTTGAGAGGCCCCGGGGCCCTCAGGGCTCAAGTAAAAACAAAATTTAATGAAAATTTCCCTTTGAGAGGCCCCGGGGCCTTCAGGGCTCAAGGAAAAATGGGAAAATTTAGATAAAAAAAAACAAAATTTAATAAAAATTTCCCTTTGAGAGGCCCCGAGGCCCTCAGGGCTCAAGTAAAAACAAAATTTAATGAAAATTTCCCTTTGAGAGGCCCCGGGGCCTTCAGGGCTTCAGGAAAAATGGGAAAATTTAGATAAAAAAAAACAAAATTTAATGAAAATTTCCCTTTGAGAGGCCCCGGAGCCTTCAGGGCTCAAGGAAAAATGGGAAAATTTAGATAAAAAAAAACAAAATTTAATAAAAATTTCTCTTTGAGAGGCCCCGGGGCCCTCAGGGCTCAAGTAAAAACAAAATTTAATGAAAATTTCCCTTTGAGAGGCCCCGGGGCCTTCAGGGCTCAAGGAAAAATGGGAAAATTTAGGTAAAAAAAAACAAAATTTAATAAAAATTTCTCTTTGAGAGGCCCCGGGGCCCTCAGGGCTCAAGTAAAAACAAAATTTAATGAAAATTTCCCTTTGAGAGGCCCCGGGGCCTTCAGGGCTCAAGGAAAAATGGGAAAATTTAGATAAAAAAAAAACAAAATTTAATAAAAATTTCTCTTTGAGAGGCCCCGGGGCCCTCAGGGCTCAAGTAAAAACAAAATTTAATGAAAATTTCCCTTTGAGAGGCCCCGGGGCCTTCAGGGCTCAAGGAAAAATGGGAAAATTTAGATAAAAAAAAACAAAATTTAATAAAAATTTCTCTTTGAGAGGCCCCGGGGCCCTCAGGGCTCAAGTAAAAACAAAATTTAATGAAAATTTCTCTTTGAGAGGCCCCGGGGCCCTTGGAGCTCAAGTAAAAATGGGAAAATTTTAGTTAAAAAAAAAGAAAATTTAATGAAAATTTCTCTTTGAAAGGCCCCGGGGCCCTCAGGGCTCAAGTAAAAACAAAATTTAATGAAAATTTCCCTTTGAGAGGCCCCGGGGCCCTCAGGGCTCAAGTAAAAACAAAATTTAATGAAAATTTCTCTTTGTGAGGCCCCGGGGCCCTTGGGGTTCAGGGATATACGGTATTTTAAAAATATTTTTGTGTATGGAGGAGAGGGATATTTAAAGATGACCACCCCCCAAAAAAAAAAAAAAAATTAATATAAGGCCCCCTCTTCTAGATCCGCCCCAGGCCCCCAACTGCCTCGGTACGCCTCTGGGTTTGGTACGAATTATCGGAAGTAAAAAATTAAAAAACGTTAGCATAAGGGTATTTTATGGCTGGTAGAATTTGTAACAGGAATGAAAGTTAGAAGAAAAATGCAGCCAGAATTTTTTCTTTAAATATATATTTCAACAGCTAGCTGACGTTTCGGCTTTGGTTAAAGCCATCCTCGGAGCTATAAACAATGAAACGAAACATTTCTTTTTTTACAAATATTGTTTAACAATCATTTTTTATAAAACTTTTTTTTTTTTTTTTTTTTTTTTTTTTTCCTAGAATGAAAATCATACCTGCTGTTAGTCTTCATATACATATATAG
>JAKCPI010026525.1:0-12553 GCA_023213315.1 Euborellia annulipes | reverse complement strand
CCCATATTTTCCCAGTGTCATATGTTTAAGAAGTGGTTAAATTAAAAATCTTATCTTTTTAGAATTTGTATCAATTAATCGAAAACTATTAGAGATATTAAAATTTCGTATGCAAATTCTTATTCTACGTGAAATTTTATCCAGAAACGTTGTATCGCCGATGTATTGCCTTGTGTTGTGTTTAATAGATAGATAGTAGCGAGGGGCGTAGCGAGAGGGGAGGGGGCAAGGGGGTCATCATGTCCCGGGTACTACTCACAAATGGGCGCCAAATGGTCCGCAAAATAAAATATTGCTGGATAATTTTTATTTTTATTATAATTGATTTCTGGAAAATATATTTTAAATTTAGTACCAGTGTAATATAATAATTATGTATATTTTACATATAATATTATATGGTTTTCGAATGGGGGGGGGGGGCGCTAAAAAGGTATTGTCCCCCGGGCGCAAGTTAAGCTCACTACGCCACTGGCGCTTCATACCCTTGTTACGGCACTGCTCATAGATCATGCATAAGATGAGGCATCTTCAATATTGTTCAAATATTTTATATATTACACAGCAACATCTATCTGTCATAGTCAACTAGTTAATTAAAACTGAAGCAATCGGACCTTAGTGAAATATTTGATTTGAAATTTTTAAACATCTTAATTAAAAAGAATAAAAACATTTTTTTTTTTTTTATTTATTTATATCACTCATTAATATTTTTCAATAAGAAAATATTACCCAGTAATTATTTATTAAATTTTTAATTATTAGATCTATAATCAAATTTTTAATACTCTTACAATTTTTTTGTTAGTTATTATCTTGGCTAACTTGTCTCTGATGACTTCTAGTTGCTGACTTCTTTTCCTTCTCTATGCACTCTTTGCCTCGCTAAATAATCAAAGAGAATAAGTCAAGTGATTTGTCTGTCAATCGTTCTCAGTATTTTATTCATTTTAATTTTAACTGTTTATCTATATTTACTCAATATTAAATCTGCTTTGAAGTGAATATAAAATTTATTAAAATCCGATTTGGCATTAAAGAGAATTGTGATTGTAAAGTTTGACAGGTTATGTGCTAATTATAATTTTAACAAAGTCAAAGAATATTTTAATTCTTTTTAACTGACAAATAAATCAACATCGTGATAAAATTACATCCGTGTGTTTAGTGTGTGTGTTTGTGTTTGTGAAAACATCCTCGGCTTCCTTTCGGCAGCTCTCGTTCCTGATGAAGCCCCAACCAAGGTAAGGAAACAAAAATTAATTCGAAAGTCGTCATTTGGACATTCCTTTGTTTTTAATCGTTTTTTATATTTTATTTATATTGTCTTGAATAAAAAATTAACAAAAGATTTCGATGTCTGAAGGCTGATACATTTTGTTAAGTGTCATTATATTTTTGTTATTGATACTATTTTCTTCTTTTGTGATTTTTATTTAAAGAAAATATATAAAAATCATAGATGAAGAGGGTGGAGTTAATTTTGTTTAAGGTGCGCGTCTCGGGGTGCTAATTTTGGGACTTTCCAGCGGCCACAATTTTGAAGCTATCGACCTCAAATTTTTTTTAAATTAAAGCTATTTAAAATATCTACAAATTATTGAAGCCCTTTTTTTGATTTTCAAAAAAAAAAAAAAAATTTTTTTAGATTAATCGCATTAAATAAAAGATATTAAAAAAAGGAGCTCTATAAGTTGTAGATAATTAAAGTAGTAATCATTGTGTTAAAAAATAATTAATTTTTTGCCTTTAATTAATTAGCTGGAAAGTCTAGAATGAAATGGATCAAGTTGCGTGTATTCTAATGGGGGAACACTAACGCCATCTGGTGCCGCCTCGAGTCAATCGTGTTTTAACGGTTTTCCGAGACGCGCACCTTAAATAATTAAAAAAAAAGAAACTTCTTGACAAGGCAGGAGTGTGTAAATGATCAAAGATACTTTTATTATTCCTTGATGTTGTTTCTCGTTGAAATTTTATTAAATTTCGTTGTGATTTTTCTTTCCTTGGATAGAAACTCCAGGGCCGGATCTAGGGGGGGGGGCAGTGGGTGCACGTGCCCCGGGCGGCAGATATCAGGGGGCGGCAAATTTTGCGTCTCTAAAAAAAAGGTAAAATATTTTTTCGGTCGGGAAAATTTGGTTCCGCGGAAAAAAAAAAATTTTCGCAGAAAAATTTTTGAGATCAGGGAAAATTTTAAGGAGGGGGGCGGCAAATTAAATTTTGCCCCCCCTAAAAAATCTCCTAGTTCCGGCCCTGAGAAACTCTTACACAATATTCATTTTTCTTTTTGTTGTTTTGACGTTTCAAAGATGATTAGGTTCAGAGTAAATCAAAACAAAAAGGTTGAGTGTATTCTATATATATATAATTTGCTCATGCATGTTTGAACAACTTGAAATAGAAAAGTCCACTCTTAGGATGCGATTTATTAATAATTTAATTTAGGCTAATATTTTAATTTAATTGAATAAATTTAACAGTTAAAATATAACTCTCTGTTAAGAGAGATGACACTGACTGATTTACTTACTTACTTACTAAGTGATGACAACGCACAGCCTAAACTATAACACCTATAAAGCTGAAATTTGGCATGTAGATTACCTTTATTAGGTAGGCATCATTTAAGAAGCGATTTTTTGAAATTCCGATTTTAAGACCCCCAATTCGCCATTTTTGGATAAAATTTTGATTCTACTATTTCTTTAATTACTCTTAACCGAAATGAGATATCAATTTGCTTTCTTCGCTAAAACCTTCCTTAGATAAAAATCTAAAATCGTTGTTTCAGGGTTTTTTGAAATTAGGCCCCTAAGTACCCCAAATCGGCATTTTTGTGAAAATGTATGGGTAAAATTTTGATTTTACAATAGTTTTTAAACCAGAAGAGATATCAATTTGCTTTCTTCGTTAAAACCTTCCTTAGATGATAATCTAAAATCATTGTTTCAGTGTTTTTTTAAATTCGGCCCTTAAGTACCCCAAATCGCCAAAATTTTGATTTTATATTAATGCCTAAACCAGAAGAGATATCAATTTGGTTTCTTCGCTAAAACCTTCCTTAGATAAAAATCTAAAATCACCCAAAGAATACTAGTTCTAGAATATAAGATGGAAACAAAATTATTTTTTACATTTGAGAAATATATTTAAAATTTTTACTCTAAAATAAATGATATAAATTTTATAATTCAGACACCGGCATAAAATAAAAATAACAAAATAAAGGTCTAATTTATATTATAAATAATCTTGAAAAAAAAAATGAAAATTGAAAACTTTCTTTGTATAGATACATTATTGGGGGATAGTACTTCCTTATAGAGAGCTCTAATTATTTTATAGAGGTTTGTAAAAATCTGATGAATGTATTTCTGTAAAAAAGCAAGAGGCCTAACGAGATGGATCGATCGAGTTGCTTTTATTTCAAAAATCAGCTTGTAAACATGTACAGTGATATTCAATATTAAAGCACCCTCATTCAGATCTGATTATTTCATTATTCTTTAAAAAAAATATGAAACATTTTTAATGATAACTTTAATTATCCAAACGAAGAGAATTTCAAAAGATTCCCATCTTATTTTATAAAAACAATGAAATAATCACATGAGAAAATGCAATGGGTGCATAATAAAATCGAACTTTACATTAGGTATATTATTGACCAAGTAACCGCAACGAATCGGTCAAAAATCTACCCGAGTCGACCATAAGTTGTAATCCGTCAAAATTCTTCAACTCGTTTTTCGATAAGAAAAAAAATGACTTTTTTTTAAACATGTCTTTGAGAAATCATAACCACAAAAGATTTAGGAAATTAAAATTTTTCTCTTGTATACAAGTCAAATTTAATTTTAATCAAAATATTAAAAATGAATTTGCAATTTACTTGATTCTCTTCTATTAAATAAAATTTATAGAGACGAATAGAATTCTTTTTAGTTGTCATTCAAAGTTTCTTCCTGTTGCGTAAAATCCACCTCTCTTTTGATTATTTGGTGTCGTTTTTGCCAACATTCCACTATTTCTGTGTCACGATCGCGTGCAGTCGTTGTTGACGGAAATATCTTGAATCGTAATGTCGTCGTATATTGGGTCTGCATAGGAATTGAGACCTCCGGAAATTACATCACTGAGGTTTTTATGGTTTTTTTTTCCTCACTCACTCTAGCCCTTTTTATTCATTTTTGCTTGAAAATTTTTCTGCCAGGAACTAATTGTATTTCTGAAATTGAAACAACAATTAATAACATTTCATATCTAAAAAAAGAAAAAAATAAATAAATAATCATAAAAAAAAAAGATTTTTATACGTGACTTTAATACTTAAGCCCTATAATTGTATAAAAACATGGGCTTAGAAATAATCATTCTGCCTCATTTATTGTGCCATTTGGGATAAAACAAGGCCTCAGAAGACCCTTTCTTCAGATGGATGAGCAAGCAAACTAAAGAGGAAATCTTCATTGATTTGCCATCGCTAACAAAATGTTTCCGGATGTTTATAATAATTAAAATAGCTCATTTTTTAGGGCCTAATTGTTTCTCCGTAGTTTTCAATATCCGGAATAATCGTTAGTTTATCCTAGACTTTTACGAATAGAATTTTTTAGAATTTGAGCTGAGATAACTTAAAAGCGAAGAGTACTAATGAAAACAAGATTCTATAATATTTGATATGCACAAATAAACCGTGGTTTGTTAAAAAAAAGGCAAGAGCAATGTTTACTTTACTTTACAAAAAAAAAAAAAAATATGCGACGTAATTAAGTTAAACATAAGGTGCGTCGTCTATTTTATAGGCTTATAATCTTGAGAAGGGAAGAGGGAATTTGAAAGGCCAAGGCGTAACTTTGAGCTGCGTGTTATCATCGCGATCAGTAAAGCTGGTGTGGAGCTTTGAAGCAGTTTTCCATTAACTGATAAACGTCGAGAAAGAGAGAGAGAGACTTAGAAACATTGCGTGACGCTTGGCCCTGGTGCTTGTTGGGTGAATGTGAATGGGGGGATGGAGTTTGGTTGGTGTTGACTCGGCTTGTTTGAACAGGGATTGGAATCCAGGCTATGCGCTTTTACCCTCGTTTCTTACCCCCATTCCCCCGTGCACACTCGTATTCGTAACACCATCGCCACCACATCGACATCAACGGCTGTCGGCTATTTCTGCACGATTCCAACCAGCCAACATCTACCCCCACATGGCTCATCACTTCTAAGCTTTATTCTAAATACTGGTCACAATATACGTATATAGGCCTATATGTTAAAGCTAGAACTAACTATTACTTTCTCTTAGCCTATATATGAAATATATAGAGAGAGAAAGTATTGCGATTATGTCAAAAATTCGATGTCGAGATTTTGATGGATATACATGTTTTGAGGTCCCCTGAGTCCAAAAAAGTGGGTCCCGCAAATTGGTCTGTGTGTGTGTGTGTGTGTGTGTGTGTGCGTGTGTGCGTGTGTGCGTGCGTGTGTCTGTATGTGTGGACAGATTTTTAGCATGAAGGAATTGAGCTACCGGATTGAAATTTTATATTTAACTTAGGTACCTTCCCACACGCTCAAAATAAGCTTTTGAACAAAATCGGCCAAAAAGTACTAGTACTTTACTGATGTACTTTTTCAGTTTTTTTCGATTTTCTCAAAATTCCCTCCAAGGATTTTTTTTAAAATTCATAAATGAACTATTTTTTAGATGCTCTTTAAAATGTATATTCTCATTTTGCCGTTGAAATCTTCTGAAGACCACTTTACTCTTGTTCTTCATAGGAAAGATAGAAATGGTTGCCATGGTAACGGAATTTAAATCTTTTTCTTTTTATTAGATTAAAAATCAATTATTATTATTATTATTTTTTTTTTTTTATAAAAAACATTCACACTTTTTTCTCATTCACACTCACACTCACACACACATTCACACTGTCTTTTCGGCAGCTCAGGCCATATAAGACATTTACGATAACCGTTATTTATGAATTTATATATATTAGGGTCCAGGCATTTTTATTTAAGCCATCTGGTATCCAGATGGCTTAAATAAAATCATCGGACTGCCTGGGGTCCGAACCCGCGACGTTTGGTATATGAGGTTAGCACGCTAACCTCTACACCACGCCCCGTGGGCCAATTATTATTTAAATTCCCATTTTTTTAAAATTTATTTGTGTCTTTAATTGTTTCAAAGAAAACATATATGTCTCTCTCTCACTTGCAAACATTATCGTCTCTCTCTACTCTTTTTAAATTCCCTCTCCACCTTATCTTCGCATAGGAACAATGTTAATTTCCTATAGGGATTTGTATGTTAATTTCGATTCAAAAGGGGGTCCCCTTTAGAACTTTTTAGGCATTTAAAATTTTTTTTTCCAATTCTTATGAAATTTTGTATTTATTTACGATTCTATATTGTGTATAAAATGTCCAAATATGAGATTAAAATTTTGAAAAATAACCATAGTTTATTTGAAGCAGTCAACATTTAAAATGCAAGTTTGAAACTAAGGTGCTATCGGAAACTAAATATATCTCGACACAAAAAATCTGGTGTGACCAGCACGGCTCACAACTTTCTCTTACCGAAGGGTAAGAGAAAGTTGTGTGCTGTGCGCCAGTCACACCAGATTTTTTTTCTTTCTCTTACCTATGGCAATGGGTCTAGAGAATTTGGCTGGGGGGGGGGGGCATGGGACCAGCCATCCTCGCGGGGGGGGCCTGGAAAGCCCCAATTTTTCTTGGGGCAGGGAGATTTCTGGAAGGGGGAGGGCACGAACCTTCTGAGAGGTGGCTGGGCACCCCTCTAGTTACGCCCATGCCTATGGCCTAAATGTTAATATAGAGAGAGAAAGTAGATCTATTGATTTCATGTCAAAAATTCGATATCCAGTTTTTAATGGTTATACCTGATTTGAGGTCCCCTGAATCCAAATAAGTGGTTTTTGCAACATGTTCTGTCTGTGAAGAAAATATCTCAAGAACGAAAAGAACTAGAAGGTTGAAATTTTATATTTAAGTAAGGAACCCCCTCTGGGACGTGACACAAAGCTTTTGATTTGAATAAAATCGGCCAAAGAGTACTAGTTTCTTTTCTTTGGTGCTCCCGTACTTGCTCTTTTCCAATTCGTTATACCACCTACTGAGAATCATAGTGGCAAAAGTACGAAATTCAACAATTCGAGATAAGGCGTTTGAAAGTTTTATCAACAATAGGGCTATATTTAAAGAGCAGGGCAACAAATGAATAGGCCAGAATCACTAGCAAAGAATGGAATATTTTCGCGACTTTGGCACTCAAAAGTGAAGACGTTTTAGCAACGTTTCGTAGGCTTAACTAAAAATTTTCGGACTTACGCCACTATGATTCTCAGCAGGCGATATCGTCTTTTCTTTTAACGTCTTTTCTCGAATTGTTGAATTTCGGATTCTCAGCAGGCGAATAAAAAAAAAAAAAAAACAGGGCGCTTATGTTGGAAATTTTCTAAATCATTTGTCCTTTCTCCTTTAAAAACTAAACACTCTAGGAATATTATAGATAAATATAGGGTAAAAAATCTTTTTTAAATTAAAAGAGAATATCTTTAAGTCGTATCCCATTTTCATGATTGCTTTAATGAAGTCAAAAGATAATTTTATTTAAAAAAAAAGTAAAAAGATCTTTTTTTAAATACAAAAGATCAATTGAAGTCAATCCTATTTATACAAATTCCCATTTTAGCCTTTTAACTTTTTTTTTTTAGTCTAATTTCTATGGCTTTGATTTGAAAAACTAGTCAAATATTTGCTCAAAGCTCTTACACAGTGACAAGGACGATAAAAACAGATCGGAAAAACTTTTGATGCTATACATTTATTTATTAATAGATATTTTATTTGTTTTAGGTTGCAAAAGTTTTCTGTTTATTTAATTTCGAACATATATTATCAATTAAAATAATGGTTAATTAAATTGAAAATAAAATGACTGTTGAATAATTTATAGGGAACAGATAACCAATAAATAAAAAACATCAATGAACTGTGTTTCTATATAAATCTATATTAAAGTAAAATTTGGGAGTTATGTCATTTTCATTACAATTTATAATAAAATATTGGCTTGTTTTTTTTTTTTCTATAAATTCTTTAAAGGTTGAGTTCAGTATTCTTGGACTAGTCTAGCAGAGATATGTCTTGCTTATATCTAACTAGCCCTGTCCCTTTCTGGACTAGACGTTTGTTTTTCGCCCGTGAGATTTATTGCTATGACTGCGATTCTCTCTCCCATCCTTTTGCCTCCCCCACAAGGCGTTAATTGAAAAGTTTCAGTGCCTCCGTAACGACTGCCAAAGCGGAATGGGAAAAGGGATGAGGGAGAAGGCTTAGGTCTCTGCTAGGCATTAGTAGCAATTTGTCCCAAGACAAAAAGTGTGTGTCGCGAAAAACGGACTCTCCCCCTCTCTACTGTTCCGTACTTTCACCCTTATTAGTCGCGGGGATAAGGAAAAAAAAGTAGAATGGGAAGATGAAACTTGGGTGTCATCCTATTCCGAAGTATTTCTTCTTTTTTTTCGACTGCGTTTGCAAAGGAGAAGTTTTTAAATGGAAAAATTATAACTCACAATCTTATCCAAGACCATAAGAAAAATAGAATAAAACAAACAAACAATCATATTGAAATACGTATATTTCAAAATCTTTTTTTAATTATGAAATATGAATTTTGAAATTGTTCAATTTAAATATTTATATAATTTTTTGCTAGGAGTTTTTAATACATCTTACTTTTTTTTTTTTCAAAAACACACACTTTTTTCCCATTCACACTCACATACACACAGTCTTCTCGGCAACTCAGGCCATATCATCATACTATATAATAAAGCGCTAAAAACCGTGTCCGATGTGTGAAACAACCAATCAGGCCTCAGGGATAGCGCTGATTGGCGAAATACAGAGAGGGCGGAGCCGGAGAGGCAAATTCAAATTTTTTTTTTAACCAGGAGAGATATCAATTTGGTTTCTTCCCTAAAGCCTTCCCTTGATAAGAATCTAAAAAAGTTGTTTGAGAGTTTTTTTAAATTCGGCAGCCCCCCCCCCCCCAAATTTTTTAATTCTTCTATATCTTCAAATATAAACATGCTTTTTTGGATTTAAAATTCTTGAATGAATATCTATCAAGGGGTTTAAAAGTTTAAATATTTTTTGTGTAATTGCCCCCCCCCCCCGAAATTTTTAATTCTTCTATTTCTTCAAATATTAACATGGTTTTTTGGATTTAAAATTCTTGAATGAATATCTATCAATGGGTTTAAAAGTTTAAAGATTTTTTGTATAATTGTCCCCCCCCCCTCCCGAAATTTTTAATTCTTTTGTTTCTTCAAATATTAACATGCTTTTTTGGATTTAAAATTCTTCAATGAATATCTATCAATGGGTTTAAAAGTTTAAATATTTTTTGTGTAATTGCCCCCCCCCCCCCCAAATTTTTTAATTCTTCTATATCTTCAAATATAAACATGCTTTTTTGGATTTAAAATTCTTGAATGAATATCTATCAAGGGGTTTAAAAGTTTAAATATTTTTTGTATAATTGCCCCCCCTCCCCCCGAAATTTTTAATTCTTCTATTTCTTCAAATATTAACATGCTTTTTTGGATTTAAAATTCTTCAATGAATATCTATCAAGGGGTTTAAAAGTTTAAATATTTTTTGTGTAATTGCCCCCCCCCCCCCCCCGAAATTTTTAATTATTTTGTTTCTTCAAATATTAACATGCTTTTTTGGATTTAAAATTCTTCAATGAATATCTATCAAGGGGTTTGAAAGTTTAAAGACTTTTTGTGTAATTGCCCCCCCCACCCCCGAAATTTTTAATTTTTCTATTTTTTTAAATATTACCATGTTTTTTTGGATTTAAAATTCTTGAATGAATATCTATCAAGGGGTTTAAAAGTTTAAAGATTTATTGTGCAATTGCCCCACCCCCGAAATTTTTATTTTAAAATTCTTGATTTTTTTTAATAGGTCCCTGTCCGCCTGATTTCATTTGCATGCCCGTTGGCTCGAATCAGTTTATTAAAGGGAAATTTAGGCTTGCTTCTTGCCCGTAATTTTCTCATGGCCTTCAAAACCCAGAGGCCGGGCAGGGCGAATACTCAAATTTTAAACTTGATTCATTGTATTTTCATTTAGGCGAAAATAATATGGGCTTTAAAATTAAGAGAAAAACTACTGATCACGCACCGAGACGCCGCCCGCCAGGGCCAAGTTGAGATGGGCGCGGCGAAGCCGCGCCTTTCTCAACTTGTAAGACTTAAACTCTTATTTATTAATTATATATATATATATATTTGGGGGTCCAGGCATTCTTATTCAAGCCATTTGGTATCCAAATGGCTTAAATAAAATCATCAGACTGCCTGGGATCCGAACCCGCGACCCTTGGTATACAAAGCCAGCACGCTAACCCATACACCAGAGGGCGATGAATCTTTCTTTAAACATAATCAACTTGTATATTGATATTATGTGCCGAAAAAGAATTTTTTTTCGCTGGTATGTATTACTTTTCCACATAGTCCCCATGGTTGCCGAAACATTTCTTTCATCAATTGTATAAACCAAGCTATCGAAACTGGTATGGAAGAAATCAGGCCCAAGTCGAGAGTCGAAAGCCAAAGCCTTCGTGGCTCCGCGACCTGGGTCCTGATTTTTCTTATGGCAGCTTTTGTGGTTGGATGACGTCAAACCAATGGGAGCAGTTTTTTCGATTTTCTCAAAATTTGCTCTAGCGAGTTTGATTAAAATTCAAAAAAACAATTATTTTTTAGATGGTCTTTAAAATTTATATTCTCATTTTGCTCTCAAAATTGTTTGAAGACCACTTTAATCTTGTACTCCATAGGAAAGATAGAAGAAATGGTTGTTATTGTAACAAAATATAAATATTTTTCCATGTTTATAAATTTTACATCTTTAATTTTAATATATTGGTGGAAAGTAAATATATCTCGACCAAAAAAATCTGTTGTGACAAGCACAGAACACAACTTTCGATTACCGAAGGTAAGAGAAAGTTGTGCTGTGCGACCAGTCACACCAGATTTTTTTTAAACTACCCAATTTCTCTATTAATTTTTTTTTTCAATTTTTGCATCCCTTGCAGGGATAAGCTCTAGACTTTAGTCTCTGTTGACTTGCCCTTCCATGGCTATCGATCTCTCAATCAATCCTTTAATAGATAATTTAAATAATTAAAGGTTAATGATTGAGATCAAAGGATGTATGCATATGTAAATGTCTATTATGAAGGGATCTATTGGAAGTGAAATAATTTTTAAAAGACTTATTTAATTAATCCACCCCCAAAACTCACCCTCTTTAAAATAAAATACTTCTAAGCGTAATTTTTTGTATTTATTTATTTATTAGGGATCTATTGGAAGTGAAATAATTTTTAAAAGACTTATTTAATTAATCCACCCCCAAAACTCACCCTCTTTAAAATAAAATACTTCTAAGGGTAATTTTTTGTATTTATTTATTTATTAGGGATCTATTGGAAGTGAAATAATTTTTAAAAGACTTATTTAATTAATCCACCCCTAAAACTCACCCTCTATAAAATAAAATACTTCTAAGCGTAATTTTTTGTATTTATTTATTTATTAGGGATCTATTGGAAGTGAAATAATTTTTAAAAGACTTATTTAATTAATCCACCCCTAAAACTCACCCTCTATAAAATAAAATACTTCTAAGCGTAATTTTTTGTATTTATTTATTTATTAGGGATCTATTGGAAGTGAAATAATTTTTAAAAGACTTATTTAATTAATCCACCCCTAAAACTCACCCTCTATAAAATAAAATACTTCTAAGCGTAATTTTTTGTATTTATTTATTTATTAGGGATCTATTGGAAGTGAAATAATTTTTTAAAAGACTTATTTAATTAATCCACCCCTAAAACTCACCCTCTTTAAAATAAAATACTTCTAAGCGTAATTTTTTGTATTTATTTATTTATTAGGGATCTATTGGAAGTGAAATAATTTTTAAAAGACTTATTTAATTAATCCACCCCTAAAACTCACCCTCTTTAAAATAAAATACTTCTAAGCGTAATTTTTTGTATTTATTTATTTATTAGGGATCTATTGGAAGTGAAATAATTTTTAAAAGACTTATTTAATTAATCCACCCCTAAAACTCACCCTCTATAAAATAAAATACTTCTAAGCGTAATTTTTTGTATTTATTTATTTATTAGGGATCTATTGGAAGTGAAATAATTTTTAAAAGACTTATTTAATTAATCCACCCCTAAAACTCACCCTCTATAAAATAAAATACTTCTAAGCGTAATTTTTTGTATTTATTTATTTATTAGGGATCTATTCGAAGTGAAATAATTTTTAAAAGACTTATTTAATTAATCCACCCCTAAAACTCACCCTCTATAAAATAAAATACTTCTAAGCGTAATTTTTTGTATTTATTTATTTATTAGGGATATATTCGAAGTGAAATAATTTTTTAAAAGACTTAAAATCACCCTCAT
>JAKCPI010026523.1:0-20818 GCA_023213315.1 Euborellia annulipes | reverse complement strand
AATTTGGCTATCTAATTTTCAAAAACTTAATCTATTTGATCCCAGACAAAACTACTTAGCTCAAATTCTTTCAAATAATTAAAGAATAAATCCCAATATGCATTTTATCGAATCATATAAGCTAATTATAGGCATCTATAAATTTATTTTTACTTTATCAACTGAGTGTGTTTTTGGTATATTTCATGGTTTTATGACTATCAGATGTCATTTTAAAGCAGCAAGTCATCAGCCCTATATTTATTTCGAAGATGTCTTGATGGAATAATGAAAAGTGATTTTTCTCTAGTTAAGAAATGTCTTTCTCTCTCTCTAGTATTAATTCTCCAATATTGACATAAACCATAGATGGCATTTCGCATTTATATACCAATAAATATAAAATAATTTTTAAGATCATTATAATTGAACAATAAAGAGATTAATATTCTACTTGAATACAATTCAGATGTATTTAACAAAACTCACAAATTTATTAAATAATATTTAAATTAGCCTATAATTCTACTCTTTTATTACTTCATAATTTGGATAATATTTATTAAATATTTTAGGCCTAATCCCACACACTTGTTTTTACTTTCTCTATTATTATGAATGAAATTAATCAAAAGTTATTAGCAGCAAACTTTTTCTATTAAGTCTAAATATCTAATAAATATTATTCAAATTCAGAATTCCGAAATAATAAAAAAATGTCTATATAAGCAATATAAATCAAGCACATGGAGCCAGAATTGCCATCTATGTGAACCAAGTCAATATGGATAGACACATCAAGTGAGAAAGAGAGAGACATTTTTAGAAAAAATTAAATTTGTATGAAATTACCAGGGAAAAAAAATAACTTCTCAAAATTTTATCAACTCACATCTCAAATTATTTTTTCTATTCAATCGTCAGCTGTGAGTTTTGTTTTCTTTTTTCTAAAATTAATAAAAAAAAAAAACATAGTGATGAGCTATAAAACTATTAATATTATCAAAAAACACATCCATAGACCATAATATAAAAGATGTATATATACACAGACACATAGGATTTGGTTATATGCTGTCTCTGTAATGAATACTTGGAATCACTCGTTTAATTAAATTATTTGAAAGAATTGTGTCAGCTAGTATCCCACAAAATATTTCGCCCCGCTCTCTCTTCTTTAATGTTTTACTAAATTCCTTGAAGGAATTAAAGAATAAATTCCTAATATTCATTATATAGAGTGGTAATATCACATAAGCAAATTATTCACATATATATATTACTTAAAAATGCATGACCTTAGTGAGTAGCAATCTATATGTGATAAGTTCGTTGTTTTTTTTTTTTTTGCTTTTTTTAAGTTGGTGAAAGAATGGACTTGTTTGGCAATTTATAATTTTTTTCTTAGGAAGGAGAGACAAATTTTTGTCAAGTCTTAGAGGTCTATAAATATAGTGGCGTATCTAGGAAGGACAACAGATCCACCCCTCAAAATTTTATTTATTCCTATATATTTTCGAGTTTTTAAGTTATCAAGTAACATTCAAGCCCGGGAGCCGTGGCTCAGTGAGAAGACATTAGCTTCTCGCACCGGAGTCCCGGGTTCGCTTCCCGTCCCAAGCGAGAAAAATTTATTTCATTTGATTACAAATCATTCAAAAAAAAAAAAATTTCTTTTTAAACTAAGTCATAAATAAATTTAAAATAAAATCATTAGGAGTATAAAATAGGAATTTAAATGCTTTTAATTTATTATTTTTACTGGTGTAAGAAAATAAAATCTACACTTAGACATGTATGTATATATAATTCAAAAAAAAAAATTTTCTCCTATTTTTATTTAAATTGTTTTGTTTTATTATTTCTAAAATTATTAAGGTGCGTACACATCTGCGCTCTGCTCCGCTCGCGAGCACCATGTTCGTTAGATTAGTACGGGTTTGAGCAGCTCCCGAGCATCTCAAAACCCGTACTAATCTAACGAACATGGTGCTCGCGAGCAGAGCAGAGCGCAGATGTGTACGCACCTTTAGAAGTCAAAAATAAAATCTATTTTGGGCAAAAATCTTTCTGAAACAAATTCTCCTAAAAAATAAATATTCTTTTAAATGTAGATTGTATGTGTGCAAATTTTCTAATTCTCTTTTTTCCTTTCTCTCTTGTTTGGCAGGAAGGGGCACGTTTCTGCTTGCACATCTTCTGCCTCCGACTCAGGTGCCAGAGCAATGCATACCTCGGCAGTCATCGCCTGGACTTCAGGGATGTTACGCTCTACAAGTTCTTCGTTTTGGTAAGTAGATTTATAATTTATCGTTTGATTTGTTCATTCAGAGTTGAAATAAAGAATGGTATCAAAACATTTATGAGAAATTCATCGGTATTAAGAAATTTTAAAAAGGACGGAAATGATCTCGATTTCTTATAGAATCGCTATTTAAATGTTTGGCATTTATTTAATTTACTTTGCATATATAGAGTTTTGCACCCTTATTTATGTTATTGACTAATTATTTGAACAATATAACAATGAGAGTTTAGCGCAATTATTGTGTAATAAGAAGTAAAAAAAGGAAATAAGTAAGATGTGGCATAAACCTCGAACTCTCATTTTATTCGTAAGTATTTTGACTTTGACTTTTTTATTTAATTGAAGCTAATAGGCATTTATTAAATTAAACTTTTATTAAATAAAAAGGAATAAAAGCGAAGAAAAATAATTTTAAGTTGTAAAATGTTCGAAAAGTGGAATCTGACAAATCCCAATTCATTAATATTACATTACACAAGATATATCTAAAGGAATATTATCCAGGTATGTACAAAATAAAAATGTGTTTTAAAATAACAAACTAGACTATTTGATTTAATTTTTATTCACATTACAGGCGCTACTTCAATGTATGAGGGAAAATATATAAATTGAAACCTTTTTGTCAGTGACATAAATGAAGAATGAAAATTTAAAATTAACCAAAAATGATAATTAATAATTAATTAATTATATTAATTACCCTAAATATAATCATAGTTTTTATATAGTAATGTAATATCATTAAAAAAAATTATAATAACAATAAAGATAATATAATAATATGTCGTTTACTTTATTATATTTATTTAAATTTATAAAATTCTCTTCTTTTTTGAACTCGGTCTAACCTGTCTTTTCTAAATATATTTTTTTTTTTACGTTTTTTTAAACAAAATTGGCCAAAAAGTACTAGTACTTTACTGATGTACTTTTTCACTTTTTTCGATTTGCTCAAAATTCGCTCAAACGATTTTGATTAAAATTCAAAAATCAATTATTTTTTAGATACTATTTCAAATGTATATTCTCATTTTACTCTCAAAATTGTTTGAAGCACACTTTGCTCTTGTAATTCATAGGAGAAATGGTTGTCATGGTAACAAAAAATAAATATTTAAGTACCCATGTTTATACATTTTACATCTTGAATTCTAATATATCAACGGAAACTAAATATATCCCGACACAAAAAAATCTGGCGTGACAAGCTCAGCGCGCAACTTTCTTTTACCAAAGGTAAGAGAAAGTTGTGCTGTGCGACCAGTCACACCAGATTTTTTTTATTTCTGGACACAAAAAATCCAAATAGCGTACAATCACCCATATATGTATATTAACATAAACATATAGGTAAGAGAAAGTGAAAAAGTGTGAGTGTTAAAAAAAAAATTATTTAATAACTACTCTTATTATTCTCTAATTTTTTTTTTTTTTTATTATTAGCCATCTGTTGCCCCTGAATAAAGGACTTTGAATTACGAATATTCAATTGAATGAATTATTATTCACTCATATAAATTATTTTCTCTATTAAATCGATTGAATTACAGAATAACAAATATTTGTTAAAATTTTCTAAAAAAAAAAAAAAGAAAAAATTTAATAAATTTTCAAATAAACATAGAATACTCTACCCTATAATTATATTTCAGCGCATATATAATTATCATTTTATCAAAAGAGATCTAGCTAGTATAATATTTATTTCCATAAATTTATTGCCAAAAAAAATTAAAAGAAATTTATCTAAATCGAACAAATTTATAGTAATAATTGATAAACAAATTTTAGTTAATATAAAAGGACTAATCGTATAGATGAATTCAATTATAACAAATTTTTTATTGCATAAAATTTCAAAGGCTCTAAAAATTTAAAATATTAACTAATTATTTATATACTAGCTGCGTTGGCCACCACCTCCCCTCCGCCGACGCCTTTCCTTAATCATGTTCAGCGATTTTTTGTTACATAATTAATCAGGGGCGTATATAGAAATTTTTTTCGGGGGGGGGGGGGGCCCGAACTCAAAAATTTTTCTGAGGAAATTTTTTTTTTTTAAGAAACTATACTTTTTTCACACGAAATTTTTTGAGGAACATTTTTTCTATTGCGGAACCAAAGTTGTCCATCCTGCGGAAAAATTTGTTGCGCTGATGTCTGTATATCCCTATATATGTATATGTGTTTGGGAAATTTCGGGGGGGGGGGGGCGGGCCCCCCTCGCCCCCCCCCTTAAATACGCCCCTGTAATTAATACATAACATAATCATTGAAAATTACAGTATAATCCCGATAATTCGTATGGCCACGGAAGCGATGGTTGTACCAATTATCTGAAATACTAGGCTAATTATCTGGGGTACAAAACATTAAAAAATGTATTAATGCGTGGAATAAATTGTAGAAAGAAAAGAAAAAATGTAAGAAAAGCTCAATTTACTATATTATCAATTATTACAATTAAAAAAAATCTGGTGTGACTGGCGCACAGCACACAACTTTCTCTTACCCTTCGGTAAGAGAAAGTTGTGCACTGTGCTGGTCACACCAGATTTTTTGTGTCGAGATATATTTAGTTTCCCATAGCACCTTAGTTTCAAACTTGCATTTTAAATGTTGATTGCTTGAAATAAACTATGGTTATTTTTCAAAATTTTAATCTCATATTTGGACATTTTATACACAATATAGATTCCTAAATAAATACAAAATTTCATAAGAATTGGAAAAAAAAATTTTAAATGCGTAAAAAGTTCCAAAGGGGACCCCCTTTTGAATCGAAATTAACATACAAATCCCCATAGGAAATTAACATTGGCCAAATGCGAAGATAAGGTAGAAAAATTTAAAACGCGTAGAAAGAGAGAAGATAGTTTTGTGAGAGAGAGAGATATGTTTTCTCCGAAAAAAAAAATGGGCGTTTAAATAATAATTGATTTTTAATCTAATAAAAAGAAAAAGATTTAAATTCGGTTACCATGGCAACCATTTATTTCTCCTATCTTTCCTATGAAGCACAAGAGTAAAGTGTGCTTCAAACAATTTTGAGGGCAAAACGAGAATATACATTTTGAAAGAGCATCTAAAAAATAATTGATTTTTGAATTTTAATCAAAATCGTTAGAGCAAATTTTGAGAAAATCGAAAAAAACTGAAAAAGTACATCAGTAAAGTACTAGTACTTTTTGGCCGATTTTGATTAAAAGCTTATTTTGTCGGTCCCGGGGGGTGTTTAACTTAAATATAAAATTTCAGCCTCATAGCTCAATTCCTTCATGCTTAAAATTGAACACACACAGACACACACACAGACAGACAGACAGACAGACAGACCATGTCGCGAAAACCACTTTTTTGGATTCAGGGGACCTCAAAACGTGAAGATCCATCAAAATCTCGACATCGAATTTTTGACATGAAACCAATACTTTCTCTCTATATATATATTACATATATACATAGGTAAGAGAAAGTAATATAAAGTGATTCAATTATCTGCTGAATAACCTGCATTAGAAAAAACTTCCTTTTACCCTTAATTGTGCAAATTTGGTTATTTTATAGTGCATTAATGCATATTCTAAGGTTTGATTGTGCATAAACATCCGGACTCTAATAACATTACTCGGCAAGAAAAAAATAACCGAGATAATATAAATAGATAATAAGATTTTTGAAAACCCTATCTTCCTAGAAGCATTTGAATGTATCATGTCAAAAAGGTTATTCAAACTACTGTATCTTTAAATTTTTGCTCCTCTTTTGGGCCATAGCACAGTGATAGAGTCTCCGCCTATTGTGCTAGGGGCTAAATAATATCCCGTGGGCTGTGTGGGATAGAATAAAGATTGAATTCTGATTCTAAAAGAGATAGATTATATTGTATCATCTGTCAAAGTTCCTTAGCAGCAATCTGTTCATATTTCTTTTTCATTTTATAATTATTTGTCAATCATATTTTTCAGTTCGATTATATAAAATTATAGCCTATTTAACAAATATGTGAGTATGTTTAGTCAAATACAAATTGATATTGTATTCATCGAAAATTATTTAAATAAAATTATATACAAGGTGTCCGAGTTATCAAAATAAATTGTACAAGAATTTAACCATTTAACCTAGGGTAAAATATACTAATTTACTGATTACACTACTCGGCAAAATGAATTTTTTTTTTTTGAGCTCTGAGATAATTCCTTCAGATTCTTAAGTAAAATGACCTACTGAATCCAAATATAAAACAGAGTTTTACCCCACCACGTACCGTTTCCGGGGGCCAGCTCCCAACTTATTTCCACTTCTTTTCGTTAATCTTAGGACCATGAATTAAATTTGGAGGGATGATAAAGGAATATTTTAGCCTTAATATTTCTTCAGAAGGTCTAGAGAGGTGAAAAGTTCAAAAACATGAGCATTTGGATCCAAGAGGGGGTGTGGGGAGGATTTTGTCCCTCAAATTACAAAAAAATCATTAAAAATCATGACAAATTATCGATTTTTTCTGTTTGTTTGTTTTTTGCAGTTTTTTCACGGCTTTTCTACATATTCCTGCTAACAGACCTCCTTTACTTAAACAACCTTCGAATAAATATAAAAAATATAGGATAAAGCTAGTGTAGAAAAGCAGTGAAAAAATTGCAAAAAAAAAAAAAAAAATCGATAATTTGTAATGAATTGTAATGATTTTTTTGTAATTTGAGGGACAAAATCCTCCCCTACACCCCCTCTTGGATCCAAATGCTCATGTTTTTGAACTTTTCACCTCTCTAGACCTTCTGAAGAAATATTAAGGCTAAAATATTTCTTTTTCATCCCTCCAAATTTAATTCATGGCCCTAAGATGGTAGGGTAAAAGGGAGGTCATATTTGGATTCAGTAGGTCAATTTACTTAAGAATCTGAAGGAATTATCCAGGGCTCGAAAAGAAATTTCATTTTGCCGAGTAGTGTAATCAGTAAATTAGTATATTTTACCCTAGGTTAAATGGTTAAATTCTTGAACTGTACAATTTCTTTTGATAACTCGGACACCTTGTATATAATTTTATTTAAATAATTTTCGATGAATACAATATCAATTTGTATCTGACTAAACATACTCACATATTTGTTAAAAATAATTTTATATAATCGAACTGAAAAAATATGATTGGCAAATAATTATAAAATGAAAAAGAAATATGAACAGATTGCTGCTAAGGAACTTTGACAGATGATACAATATAATCTATCTCTTTTAGAATCAGAAATTATTTTGTAATCAATGGAAAAGATCTAAGGGTACCTGCTATTAAATTTCTAAAAAAAAAAAATTGAACTCTATAAATAAGGACCTTCCTACCGTGTATATTATATTATTTTTGTATATATTAATGATATAACAACTCAATCTGCATCTCAATACTTTGAGATTGGCAATATTCTCATAAGAACTGATGATTATGTAATTAAAGCCGAAACGTCTTCTTAGATTGAGATTTTCATTTGATAGAGGCTATCCTGTTTGGCTGATATCCTCTCTCCCTACGTATTAATTTATTTAAATCATTTGGATACTAAATAAATGCGTCTAGACACCGTAATATAGCATATTTAAAAAAATCTAGTGTGACTGGTCTCACATCACATAACTTTCTCCTACCTTCGGTAATTGAAAGTTGTGTTCTGTGCTTGTCACACCAGATTTTTTTGTATCGAGATATATTTAGTTTCGTTAATATTCAAGATGTAAAATTTATAAGTATGGGAAAATATTTATATTTTGTTACCATGGCAAACATTTCTACTATCTTTCCTATGATCTAAAAGAGTAAAGTGTGTTTCAAAAGATTTCAAGGGCAAAATGTGAATATACATTATAAAGAGCATCTAAAAAATAATCGATTTTTGATTTTGGAGCGAATTTTGAGAAAATCAAAAAAAACTGAAATAGTACATCAATAAAGTGGCCGATTTTGTTCAAAAGCTTCGTGTCACATGCCAAGGCGTACCTAACTTAAATATAAAATTTCAACCTCATAGCTGTTTTCGTTCTTGAGATATTTCGTTCACAGACACACAGTCAGACAGACATGTTGCTAAAATCACTTTTTTGGATTCAGAGGACCTCAAAACGTATATCTCCAAATCTCGACATCGAATTTTTGACATGAATCCAATACTTTCTCTCTCTATATATTAACATATATATAGAGGTAAGAGAAAGTAAAAATGAAAATTGATGAAAATATTGATACCAGCGTCAATCATTGAGTTAACAAATTGTTAATAATATTGATCATCATTATTTTACAAATGCAAAAGAATTTAATTTAATTAAGTTGTAAAATTTCTCAATTTTTTTTTGTCAAAGCATCTTTTTTTTATTCTCTCTCTCCAAACGTCTTGATTCAATTTTGTTGCTTTGAATTTGGATGGACACTCATTTGTCCCCTCCCCCTCCTCCAGAAGACAGGACTCAAAAGCAAGATGATCAAATTAAAGAGGTTTTGCATTCTAGAAGAAACATGGTGCGCGACGGGGGGGGGGGGGGCTCTTTTTCTGCACGTCTCCTCCGAGGAGACAATGTAATTAAGCTTGGCCCTTTTTGTCTTTTCTCTCTCTCTCTCTTTCCGCTTGGCTGTCATTTTCTTTTGCATTTTTTTTTCTCTCTTTTTACTTGCTATGATTTATTCGCGTTATGAACAACATTTTGCTGACGCAACACAATTTTTATTTTACGCCGCCTCTGGCAGAGAAGACAAAATCATCTTTTTGAATCAGCATATTAGATACGAAACATTTAAACGAGACAGTCTCTCTCTTTTTTTTTCCTTTCTCTCTCGAATATTTTTTTTATTCCTCACTCTCTTTTGAATAAAATTAATTTCGAAAAATATTATTTTGATTGAGAATATTTTTCCACTAATCCTATTTTTTTTTTTTTTTTTTTTTTTTTTTTGTCTTTATTTAAATAGGGATTATTATTTTCAAAATACGGCAAATAATTCATGCCGGAAGTCAGGCTTCTCTCATAATTATTATACAGGCTAAAAAAAAAAATCTGGTGTGACAAGCACAGTACACAACTTTCGATTACCGAAGGTAAGAGAAAGTTGTGTGGTGTGCGCCAGTCACACCAGATTTTTAAGTTCAGTTTTTTAGATCAGTAGGGAGTATTTGAATTCAGATGTAAAATTTATAAGTATGGGAAAATATTTATATTTTGTTACCATGCCAACCATTTCTCCTATCTTCTCTATGAAGCACAAGAGTAAAGTGTGCTTCAAAAGATTTCAAGGGCAAAACGAGAATATACATTTGAAAGAGCATCTAAAAAATAATTGATTTTTGAATTTTAATCAAAATCGTTATAGCGAATTTTGAGAAAATCGAAAAAAAACTGAAAAAGTACATCAGTAAAGTACTGGTACTTTTTGGCCGATTTTGTTCAAAAGCTTATTTTGAGTGTTTTGTTCTGTTTTTCGCGGAACCAAAAATTTTTTCATGTGCCGTTCGCGGGACCAAAAATTTTTTCATGTGCCGTTCGCGGAACCAAAAATTTTTCTCATCCGGAAAAATATTTTACCTTTTTTTTAGAGATCCAAAATTTTTCCCGCCCGCAGAACCTTAAATTCTTTCATGTACCGTTCGCTCGCGGAACCAAATTTTTTTCCCATGTTCCGTTCGCGGAACCAAAACTTTTTTTTCCAACCGGAAAAATATTTTACCTTTTTTTTAGAGACCCGAAATTTTTTTCGCCCGCGGAACCAAAAAAATTTTTCTACCGGTAAAATATTTTACCTTTTTTTTTGAGACCCGAAATTTTTTTAGCTCGCGGAACCAAAAATTTTTTTATGTGCTGTTCGCGATATCAGAAATTTTTTCCGTTTTTCAAATCTCGGGGGGGGGGGGGGTAATTACCCCATCCCCCCCCCCCTTGTATCCGCCCTTGGTGAACTGTCAGTGTCAGAGATTAATAGATCAATAAATAACAAGAAATTTGACTGAAACGAAGCTCAAATACACTTTAAACACTTTATCTCAGGTAAAATAACAAATAAAAATATCTATTTTGCTTCATATATGCCCATTTACACCAACACATCTTAGATCTTAAGCTCGCCCTGAGCCTTCCTTAACCTAAATGCCGCCATATTGTTGTTCCCAATTTATCACTAAAAATCCCTAAAATATTGCTTCTTTCATGAAGAAAGACTCGCTATTCCTCTATGGTCTCGAGTTCTCATAAATTCCTTCGTGAAAGCTTCCTTTTTCCTTAAGATAAGGATGGACTATGAATACGGGACATGTCAAATCTTTCTCATAAAAGAATATTTTAATTCTCTTTTCTACACAAGTTTATGCAATGTTTCATTTGACACAATCAATTGAATCATATCAAATAAAATATATACATAATTGAATACAATTGATTAATTTGAAAATGTTCTTCTCTTGCTCATTCTATATTATTAATTACCGGCCGATAAATTCTCAAAGATACCGCAGACATGAGTGCATTTGCCTAAAGTGCACAGATGCATTTTGTATGCACGCTTTGATGTACACCTAACATTGCACTATTGACAATTATGTTCAAACATTACGCGTAATCAGTGGGTTATTAAACATAACACGTGCCATTGGCCCTGAACCCTTGGCTCGCCCGCCCTACGGGAATAATCCCCGGATGATAATAACAGTTAAGGACCTTCGCGTAATTCAACAAACCGAATAAGAAGAGATATCTTCATATAAAATTTCTACTAATATCTAGAATACAATTAGTGATTTTTTAATGGCAAAGTTAAAGCGCGCAAAGTCATTTTGAACCAAATATCTCTCAAATAACGAAAATATTATATTTAATCTTACAGCGGGCGCGCGCTGTAAGTTTTACGTCATAGGCAGTTTAAAGCAAATATTCACTATTTTATGCTGACATAAAGTTACGTAATTATTAGTAATTTGAGAAAAAAACAATATTTCAACGAAAAACGTCAATGAGCTTAATAAAAAAAAAAAATTTGGTGTTACTGGTCGCACAGCACTTACTCAAGTACAGGAGTAAAACACAACAGGAGTTCAAACAATTTCAAGGGCAAAATGAGAATATACATTTTGGGAGTCACCATAACGCCCTCTATAAGACTGCAAAATTTCGTTTCAATATTCCAACGGGAAGTTGGTCAAACATAGCTTGACAGACTGACAGACGGACACACCGCTATTATATATATATATAGATTTTTAAGGCTTAGATCTTGGAGATCCGGCTGTGAGGATTTTAGCATTTGCAGGAACTTTGTGGGGTCTCGGAAATTTGGATTCACTTTTATTGAATAGAATTTTCGTGAAGTTAGCATTCATAAATGTTGCTGGGATGTTGGAGCATTGGTACAGTGGTCAGGTTATTATGTTAAATCTTGCCAAGTGAGGCAAGATTGCGAGTGGGAGTTGATTCTTATCCTGTTTATTGCCGTGATTATTGATCTGTCTAGGTCTGTATATGCAGTGAACCAGAGTGGTCCAATTGCAAGTTATTCCAATGCTGAACCTGTTAATTGTGACGTTTGCTTCCATAATTGATTCCAGCTTTTATTTGCGAATATAAATCATTCCATGGTGTTCAGTTGAGTGCCTTGGTATGCCCTTCTTTTTGCCAGGAAGTAATCGATCCTATTTCCTTGTAATGTGCTAATGTGCTGTGTCCTCTTGTCCATCTTAGTGATATCCTGAGGTTGTTTTGTATGGCATTATTCAAGAAGTGATTTACGTATATACCCTACTTGGATGTGAGTTGATTTACTCTTCCTGAAGTTTAAGATGGCGCTTTGAGAATCGGTAATTATTAAGCCTGAGTTAAAGGAATTTCCAACGCTGAACCTGTTAATTGTGACGTTTGCTTCCATACTTGATTCCAGCTTTTATTTGCGAATATAATATATCTTACCATGGTGTCCAAGAATGTTTCTCTCGTATGGCAAAGAAAACATTGGTAACTAACTATTTTGGCCAAAATGTACTTTTTCTATTTCACACCGATCGACGCGCCATCATTCATATTCATGCGTTGTTCGCATCCCTTTTCTTTGACTATATCATGAATCGGGAAGACATTTCTCTTTTATTTCAACTTGCGGTGCATCGTCACGCATCTCCGGATTAGGAGAATTATTTCTTTTATTTTTTGATTTTGCTTCATCTGGATTTGGTCCAGCTTCGAAGAATATCTGTCTGTCTAAGGAGATAGGCCTACAATTTATTTTCAAATAAAGAAAACCCTAAAGGTACGTGTACACTGTAGATTTTTTTGTTAGATTTAGTCTAGCTAGAGCTATATGAGACTCTCTCTACTAATGGACACACCATTGAGAGCACCCTAGCTAGATTAAGTCTAAGGTCTAGCGAGATTGACAAAATCTAGCTAGAGTATCAGTGGACACACCTTAAAAGAGGGTAATTTCAGTTTGTAAAATCTTACTACCTTCTGATTTCTCTCCCCTTGGGGTGTATTTGACCCATCCAGTAACTAATTGTTTTCAAATAATAATTAATAATAACCAATATGTAAAATAAGGTTTTTTTTTTCAATATATTCAATCAAAAAACATTTTTAGAGAAATTTGTTCAACGCCATATGCGATGGATGCGGATTCGATTAATTATTCTCTGGCCGCTCATCCCCAATGAATTGTTTTCATCAAATAAATGGAATTTTTTCTAAAAAAAAAAATATATATATATATATACATAATCTCTTTCACTCTCTCTGCGTGTTCAATATATGTATAAATATCAATCATAAATATATGATTTCTAAATGACTGCCACCATAAATGTCATCCATTTCATTTTTCAATTGGAATAATTCAAAAGATTTATTCAGGGGAGCGAAGGCGTAGGCATGTATATTTATTTTATTTTTTTAAAGCAAATCAATTGCAAATTACCCCTAGGGGGTTGCAATATTTTCGCCCAAGGCTGTGTAATATGATTCATTATGACAATTTATTACCCTCGAGCTCGGATTAAACTTGATTGCATAATGCAATACTATTAGAGGTCAGAGCTGCCTATTTAATAAGCGGCGGCGGCGGCGGCAGGGGTGGCAAAGCTGTCGTTGGTGCCAGATGTGACCCAGCCACAGTGGAACAGAAACAGCTCTGAGACCTCTACATTCTCGGTCGATATGGAGAGGGAGAGCGTTTCGATAATCCCGCGAAACGTTAGACGTTACACGCCTCCTCTCCTTTGCCTGCTAGGGTAGATTATAGAATAGGAGAGGGGCTCAAAGAGTAAGGATCTTTAAACGACAGCAAATCAATTAATTTCATCAAATTTCCATGAAATTCTTGTTTTGTTTTTTGGAACTCTTTTCCGTATCTGTGGTCATAGAAACTAACTTAAATATAAAATTTCAACCTCGTAGCTCTTTTCGTTCTTGAGATATTTTGTTCACAGACAGACCGACCATGTCGCGAAAACCACTTTTTTGGATTCAGGGGACCTCAAAACGTGTTATATCCATCAAAGTTTTTTGACATGAATCCAATACTTTCTCCCTATTTATTAACATATATAGGTAAGAGAAAGTAAGAATAAATTATTTTAAAAACAACTGACGTCCAAAGGCATCTGTTAGCAATAATAAGCGAAGAGAGTTTAGATTCTCCTTTCCCTTTCCAGGCTTTTATTTCAAATAAGTTTTAATTTATACCGACAAATAAATCAATTATATTCTTCTTCTGATTCCAAAATATTTATTTTTACTTTCTCTTACCTCTATATATATGAGATAAAGTATAGGATTCATGTCAAAAATTGGATGATCGAGATTTTGATGGATATACACGTTTTGAGGTCCCCTGAATCCAAAAAAGTGAGTTTTCGCGACATGGTCTGTTTGGGAACAAAATATCTTAGCAACTAAAAGACCTACGAGGATGAAATTTTATATTTAAGTTAGTCACCCCCGGGAGCGTGAAAATAAGCTTTTAATCAAAATCGGCCAAAAAGTACTAGTACTTTACTGATGTACTTTTTCAGTTTTTTTTCGATTTTCTCAAAATTCGCTCGATATTGTTTAAAATACATAAATCAATTTTTTTTTACATGCTCTTAAAAATGTATCTTCTCATTTTGCCCTTGAAGTGTTTTGAAGTACACTACTCTTGTACTTCATTGGAAAAAATAGGAGCTACGAGGTTGAAATTTTGTATTTGGGTTTGGCACCTCGCCTGAGGCGTGAAAATAAGCTTTTGAACAAAATCGGTTAAAAAGTACTAGCACTTTACTGATGTACTTTTTCAGCTTTTTTTTTTTTATTTTCTGAAAATTCGCTCCAACGATCTTGATTAAAATTCAAAAATGAACTATTTTTTAGATACTTTTTAAAAAGTATATCAGTGAAATTTTTCTTGGAAATCTTTTGAAGTACACTTTACTGATGTGGAAGCATCCGTAGCTCAGCGCCATCTATGAATTGCGTGGTCAAGTTTGGAACTTAAGTACTAAGAGCAACTAAAAATCTCCCACAAAAAATCTCGTGTGACAAGCACAGTACCCAATTTTCTCTTGCCAAAGGGTAAGAGCAAGTTGTGTGCTGTGCGTCACACCAGATTTTTCCTCTCCAATTAAGAGTATGTGGTATAGGAATGCGCTCTTCCCTCCCTTTGATCCCTCTCTACTCCACCTGCTCGCCCTTCCTCGCCCTTGGCTCTGAATTTCCCTCTCTCGAGAGGCAATTTCTCGAGGGTTGCGATTTACTGCTGCTTCTTGCCAGCCCCTCTTCATTTATTCACTTGGAATTAGTGAGGGGAGAGGTTAGAAAAGAATGGGGAAAATATTAAACAAATATCTTCCGAAAAATAAGGATAATTGGTGATTTTTTTTTTTTAATCTATTAAAATTAAATACATTTTTAGTTTCTCTTACCTATATATGTATTTAAATAGATAGAAGGTATTGGTCTGTCTATGTGTCTGTGAACAAAATTTCTCACGAACGAAAAAAAGCTAGAAAGTTGAAATTTTATATTTAAGTCAGGTACAGTGAGGGTCAATATTAAGTCCCACCCATGCGTTTTCTACTTGTGATTATTTCATTGTTTTTATAAAAGAAAATGAAAATCTTTATTGGAAATTTTCTAGGTTTGAATCATGAAAGTTTCCATTAAAAAATATATATTTTTTTAAAAACAATGAAATAATCACAAGTAGAAAACGCATGGGTGGGGCTTAATATTGTCCCTCACTGTACTTCCTTGAGACGTGACACGAAGCTTTTGAACAAAATCGGCTAAAAAGTACTAGTACTTTACTGATGTATTTTTTTATTTTATTTTATTTTATTTTTTTCAATTTTCTGAAAATACACTTTAGCGATTTTGCTTAAAATTTATAAATCAATTATTTTTTAGATTCTCTTTAAAATGTATATTCTCATTTTGCCCTTGAAATCTTTTAAAGCACACTATACTCTTATACTTCATAGGTAAGATAGTAGAAATGATTGCCATGGGAACAAAATATAAATATTTTCCCATGTTTATAAATTTTACATCTTGAATTCTAATATATCGGCGGAAACTAAATATATCCTGACACAAAAAATCTGGTCTTAAAAAAACAGAATCCAAAGGGAAAGTTGTACGACCAGTCACACCAGATTTATTTTGTGATTAAAGTTAATAAATTGCCGACTATCAAAAACAAATTTATCCAAGTTCATTGAGGAGTTAAATAAATTCTTTTGAATGCATTCTACAATTTGGAAGCCACCCTCTAATCAAAGCGGAAAGGAAGGGATGAATCGAGCCTTGTACTACTTCATTAATTTATGAATGTTTTTTTTTTTTGTTTGTAAATTTTATTAGAGTAGAGAGGGCGGGGCCTGCAGATATTTCGGTGCCAAATTGATTCCAGAAGGAGGGGAGAGAGAGGGCTTTTGGCCTTTCAGCATGTCCATTGGCATTCAAGTGGCGGGCCCCTCGATGTCTTTTAAACTTGACGAGTCCCCTTCCCCTTTTTCAGCGGGCGGGGGGGGGGGGGGGGGGAGTGTGTGAAATTAGCAAGTTTATTCGCCCTACGAATTCGTAGCTCCCAAATCTTGCTGTTATAAATATTCACCCTCACGAATTCAATCATTACTCTTTGATGTGCAATTATCAATAATACTAAACAAATAATATTATCGTTAGGATAAATGAATATCCCTTAAAAAATCTGGTGTCACTGGTCGCAGAGCCTTACCATTAATAAGAGAAAGTTGTGTACTGTGCTTGACACTCCAGATTTTTTGTGTGTCGAGTTATATTTAGTTTCCGCCGATATATTAGAATTCAAGATGTAAAATTTATAAACATGGGAAAATATTTATATTTTATGGCAACCATTTCTCCTATCTTTCCTAAGAAGTACAAGTAAAGTAAAGTGTGCTTCTAAAAATTTCAAGGGTAAAATGAGAATATACATTTTAAAGAGTATCTAAAAAAAATTGATTTATGAATTTAAATCAAAATCTTTGGATCAGAGTAAATTTCTAGTACTCTTTGTTCAAAAGCTTCGTGTCACTAACTTAAATATAAAATTTCTCATCTAAGGATTCTTGCTGTGTAGACATTATTTTACATTCAATGAAGGAAACAGGATATCACAGCGAACTCTTGCTGAAGGTGAGTGTATATATAAGTTATATATAAATTAAAAACACTGTTTTAATCTATCATATTTTATTTTCAGAGTATTAGTCAATCAATGTACATCAACAGGTTTCAATCCTCAACGGATCATCATCAGGACCTGAAATGTGAATGAATCACAATAATTTATTATCTATAATATACATTTGTGTTATGAACATTCTTCATCTGTTTTTAAATTAATTATTAATGAATATCTAGTCATTTATCAAAAATGTAGAATTATTTTTTGTTTAATATAAAGTGTTAATAGATGTATAATGAGTATTTTTTAATTAAATTAAACATACCTTAGCTCTGATAAAATCCTATTCATATATAATTTCAATAGGATTTTTTTTATCAGAGCTAAGGTATGTCTAATTTAATTAAAAAATACTCATTATACATCTATTAACACTTTATATTAAACAAAAAATAATTCTACATTTTTGATAAATGACTAGATATTCATTAATAATTAATTTAAAAACAGATGAAGAATGTTCATAACACAAATGTATATTATAGATAATAAATTATTGTGATTCATTCACATTTCAGGTCCTGATGATGATCCGTTGAGGATTGAAACCTTGATGTACATTGGTTGACCTCATAATACTCTGAAAATAAAATATGATAGATTAAAACAGTGTTTTTAATTTATATATAACTTATATATACACTCACCTTCAGCAAGAGTTCGCTGTGACATCCTGTTTCCTTCATTGAATGTAAAATATAAAATTTCTCCTAGCACTTTTTGCCTAATGCTTGATTTCTAACGAGGACGAGTGTTCCCTCGAGTGGTCCGTGTAATGAGCAAGGAGAGCCAGGGCCAGGGCCAGCCAGCCATTCGGCCCTTCATGTCCAATCATATTAACGTGTGGGGGACACCAGCAACGTCCTCTTCCTCTCTCTCTCTCTCTCTCTCTTTTCAGTCCATTACTATCAATCTCCTGAGTCTCAGCTGAGCCAATTCTCTTCCTCTCTCTCTCTCTCTCTCTCTCACGCCCTTTCCATCAATTCTTCTTCTCTCTCGGTTTAATTTTCGTTATTTCCTTCCTGTCAAAACATATTTTCAACACCCCTTCGTGCTGCTTTATTTTCTTCTCTTTTTTGTCTTTTTATTCCTCCCCCCCCCCACCCTTTCTAATTCGTTTTTCAATGTAATTTTTCTGTCACTGTCTCCGAAGTCTTTTTTCTTTTTAAAATTCAAACGGATTTATTATTATTATTATTGTTATATCTCACTTGCTTTGCTATTCAAAATTTGATATCTTTCCCTTTGTCAGGTCACGTTCCCGTTATTCAATTATATCAAAATGTTGACTTTATTTGAAAATGAGACCGACAATAAATTTCGGCAAGTATTATGTTTTGATTTCTCTTCCCCTATTTTTTTTTTTTTTTTTTTTTGTGAAAAGGAATAGCTACGTAGATTGAATGAAAAAAAATCTGATGTGACTGGCTCACACCACTCAACTTTCTCTTACCTTCGGTAATCGAAAGTTGTGTTCTGTGCTTGTCACACCAGATTTTTTGTGTCGACTACATATTTAGTTTTCCACCGATATATTAGAATTCAAGATGTCAAATTTATAAACATGGGAAAATATTTATATTTTATTACCATGGCAACCATTTCTCCTATCTTCTCCTATGAAGCACAAGAGTAAAGTGGTGCTTCAAACGATTTCGAGGGCAAAACGAGAATATACATTTGAAAGAGCATCTAAAAAATAATTGATTTTTGAATTTAAAAGAAAATCGTTGGAGCGAGTTTTGAGAAAATCGAAAAATAACATTGTGTGGTTTTATGAAACCACGATGCAAGTGAAACTTTTTTCGGATCGTATGCGTTTAACTGAAAATGTTCAGAAAATTATTCAATTAAGGGTATTAAAATCGCGTTTTTAATCTTAACTTAATAATTGGAAAATGGGAATGATAATGGAAATCAATAGACGCATGTTAAAAACTGAGAACAATATTTATTTAGTATTTCAATTATTTTAAATTATTTTAAAAATTATATTTTATCAATTTAAAAATTCAATAATTAAATCTCACAATTATTTTTTATCAATTCATCATATATATTAAATTTCAACTTTCCTATTTTTGTCGTCACTTCTAACGACGTCTTTTATAAATTTATAGCGTCACGGATTGTTACGCGACATGCTGATAAAGAAACGAAAAAATTTGTGTCGATCAAATATAAAGTTTCACCTTAAAAAAACTGAAAAATCACATCAGTAAAGTACTAGTACTCTTTGACCGTTTTAAAAAGGCTCGAAAGTCATAATCAACTAGCTTATCCGAGGGATAGCTTTTTTTAAAACAAAGAATTGATAAACAAACAAGTAAGAACTATTAGAGTCTATTAATTTATTATTTATCGCGTTATGGTTTTCTATTTGGCCAAACCGCTATCAACTCGAAAAGGCTATTTGTTTCCGGCTCTTGAATTGAATTTAGTTTGGATTTTGAAAGAGGATTGAGAGTGGAATAGAGAATAGTGGGTGGCGAAGGGCGCTTACACGTTTCTTGCATTAGTTTGATTACATTCAACCACATTCAATGTGTATATATGGATGCATTATTTAAGGGTGGCGGAGGCTCTGATTTTTATTATTATACCAATGGACCAAGCTATTTCTCTGCTGATTTATCACTTATTATTTTTATAACTGATTAAATTTAATAATATATTACAAATAGCAGTTGAGAGTGTTTGTCTGCTGGAACCATCAAATTATAATATTAATAAAATTTACGCTCAGAGAGGATATTTATAAAGGGCGTAATCTTGCAAATTTAAGTTATTCACCTAGAAAAGCAAACAAAACGTTTTTACTTTTTTACTTTCTCTTACCTCTATATACATTAATATATAGATAGAGAAAGTATTAGATTCATGTCAAAAGTTCGATGTGGAAATGATGGATATACACGTTGTGAGGTCCCTTGAATTCAAAAAATGTGGTTTTTGGAACATGGTCAGACTGTGTGTGTGTGTGTGTCTGTGAACAAAATATCTCAAAAACGAAAAGAGCTAGAGGGTTGAAATTGAGGAGGCAAGTGGCTAAGCCGGCTAAGCTGCGGATTACGGAGTCCGAAGTCTCAACACGACTCGGGTTCGGATCCAGCTTGCCGCAAATAATTCAAACATTGCCGAAGTCTCCTCATAGGGTAGGAAAGTGGGAAAAGTCTCACCCCACAGACACAAAGGGCCCAATTAGACGTGGCCTAAGTGCCTTAAAATCAGGATTGCTCTGACTGGGTAACCGAGGAACTGCCCGGGTGGCTGAGAAGGAGCTGCAACTCCGACTGGGTAGCCCGGGATCTGAAAAGGTTGTGGGCCGGGTGGCTGAGGAAGAGCAATACCTCATAAAATCCAAATCCAAATCCAAGAGGGTTGAAATTTTATATTTAAGTTAGGCACCCCTCTGGCACGTGACACGAAGCTTTTGATCAAAAAGCACCAGTACTTTACTGATGTACTTTTTTCGATTTTCTAAAAATTCTTTGATAATCACTGCGAGAGGCCAAACCCTTAAAAGGGTGGTTAAAAAAAACACATTTTTAGATTTTGACCAGAGGACTGATCAAAAGTGGTTAAAACCGTCAAAAATTGGTTTTAAACACAAAATTAATTTAAATCGTATTGAATACTAATCAATTTGAATAACTAGGGACGCGGTCTAAATGGCCTCCGATTCCAAAAAAGGTCTTAAATTAAATTTAAAAAAATATACCAGGCTATATATAAAATGTGCGTATGTGTGTGTGTGTGTCAATTAAGTGGGGAAAGTGTGTAAAAAAAAAAAAAAATTAGTTTAGATATTTTAA
>JAKCPI010026522.1:0-16582 GCA_023213315.1 Euborellia annulipes | reverse complement strand
CATTATCCTATCAAAATATTAGACACTGGGTGTCCTTAGACCACTATATTATATATACAGTTAAATTAGACAAATAAGAACATGGAAACTAGAGTTTTAGAAATAGGGGGTCATTGGTAAGCCAAATTTTCATAAAATAGATGACCATATGCTAGATGACCCCTAGCTTTTTGAAATGTATTTCATAACGCAACGGGATCGTTGCTAAACTATCCAAATTATTTGAAATATTAATATGTTTATTCCCCCTTTATTATTAATCAGGATATCACTTACATTTGTGAAATATGTTGATTTTAATTTAAAAATATCGATTTCATTTAATACTCGAGTAGAAATAACCATTCCACATTGGATTTTTGGATGTTTCGATATTCATATATAACCATTGTTTGAATTAATACGGGCGAATGACATAAAATCAAAAATAACGATCAATTCTCATCTACATTAGCTTTTTGATCTTTTGACTATTAATGGCAACCTCGACCGAACGGAAGAATTGGATCAAAAAGACTCAAATCTTATGGCAAACAATTAACAATAACTTAACCCAATTGATAAATAAAAGATATAAAATAGAGAAATGCTAAAAAAAGTAGTTGGAGTTGTCTATTTATTTCACGGTAACCAAATTCAAAAAATACAAATATATATAGTAAACGCTCCTAGACTCCTCCTCTCCACGAAATCATTGCACTGCAATTTTCACTCTCTAAATTATCACATCCGTTCGCCCCAAAAAACCCTCATTTTGCCCAATTTCGGATCCCAGTTCGCGGTATTCTACCTTCCTCACTTCACATTTTCATTACCTTGGCACTCCAGTTTTGCATTTCTAGATTTAGTGGTCCACAGAATATGTATATAAATATATAAATAAATTTGTATACTATTTTCAATAAATAAATTGGTCTCTGTCATCTAGTTTTATAATGAAATAAAATAATAATTTTATTGTTAAATTTCGTGGTTTGTTAGACTTCGATTTCGAGTTTACTCACTATTTGCATCGTACTATCTTTCGCTTGGGATAATATTTTAGTCCGAGTTTTAATAAGTAGAATTTTAATCAATAAATTACAAAATTTAATATACAACAATATTTCTATATAGTATATTAGTAATTTTAAAATTAAAAAACCAATTAATGAATAAAAAGATAATTGAAAAAAATCGTAAACAAAGTTTTTTGTTGGGATTTTTCATTTAAATAATTTACTTTAATTAAGAAAAAGTCAATAAGATTGATTTTTGTCGAGGTCCAGATCTGTTGCACGTTTCTTTTAATTTTCAAAACGAAAGTAAATATATTGTTTCATCAAAATCGATAGAGCCGCTTCTCGCGGAATGAAATCAAAATTTAAGAAAAAATAAAAACCGACTTCAAAAAATTTGAACGCAACAAATGAAAAATACACTAAAGGTATAAAAATAATTATTATCTTATTTAGTTACAACTAAACGACGAAATATTTAACACGAAATTATTTTTTAAAGTCGGTGCCAAACAAACTATACCTATAAGCGAGCGCGTACCCCGCCAACGTACAAGTAAGATCCGTCGAGTTAGATTCATAAAAGGTATATGTTTGGCACCAACTTCAAAAAGTAATTTCAGTGTTAATATTTCGTGCCGTTTAGTTGTAACTAAGTAAGACTAATAATGTATCTTTATACCTTTTTTAGTTGTATTTTTATATATTTGTTGCATTTAATTTTTTTGAAGTCGGTTTTTATTTTCTTCAAAATTTTTTATTTCTATTTTGAAAAAATTGACTCTATCGATTTTGATGAAAACCAACTCTATTTACTCGTTTTGAGAATAAGAAAACGATCTGGCTGATCTGGACCTCGACAAAAATCATCTTAATTGACTTTTTCTTAATTAAAGTAATTATTTAATAAATGAAAATCCCAACAAAAAACTTTGTTTACATTTTTTTTCAATTATCTTTTATTCATTAATTGGTTTTTTAATTTTAAAACCCCACTAATACTTTATACTACATATTGTTATATATTAGAATTTGCCAATTTAATTGATTAAGAAATCTACTTAATAAACTCGGACTAAAAATATTATCCCAAGCTAGAAGATCAAGTACAGTCGATGGTGGGGAAGTAATTCCGAAATCAGAAGTCTATTTCATCTAAAAAATTGGCTTTAATAAAATTATTATTTATTTCATTATAAAAACTCGATGACAAATTGTTATTTAATTAAAAAAATAATTATACAAAATTTATTTATATATTTATATACACATAATCTGTGGACCACTAGAAATCTAGAAATGCAAAAACTGGGTGCGGGGTGGGGATGGATGTGGGGGGGTAAAGGAGGTGGGGGTGCAGTTTTGGGGGATCCGAGGGTGGGGCAAGATGGGGGTTTTGGGGGCGGGGTTTGGATGTGATGGTGCAGAGTAAGGATGCAGTGCGTGGGTTTCGGGGGGGAGGGGTCCTAGGGGGCGTTTACTATATATATTTGTATTTTTTTAATTTGGTTACCGTGCATCGCTCGGTGGCTCCAGCTACTTTTTTTTTTTTTATCTTTTTCTCTATTATTATCTTTTATTTATCAATTGGGTTAAGTTGGTATTGAGTTGTTTGCCATAAAAGAATCTCTAGTCTTTTTGATTTAAGCCAATTCTTCCACGTTTTCAGTCCGAGGTTGCCATTAATGGTCAAAAGATCAAAAATGGAATGCAACAAGGTTATTCTTCTAGTAGTAGATGAGAATTGATCGTTATTTTTGATTTTATGTCGATTCCTCCATGTCTTCAGCAATGGTTACCAATAATAATCGAAACATCAAAAATCCAATGTGGAATGGTTATTTCTCGAGTATTAAATGAGAATCGATCATTATTTTTTAATTAAAATCAACATGAACTGCAAATAGCAAGGTGATATCTGATTAATAATAAAGGAATAAACATATTAATATTTCAAATGAATTTGGATAAAGTTTAGGCAACGATCCGTTGCAGTTTATTTTTATGAAATACATTTCAAGAGCTAATTCCAGGGTCATCACTAGCATATGGTCATCCTATTTTTATGAAACTGGCCCTAAGAGTTTTACCAATGACTATTTCTAAAACTCTGGGGATTTTTTCCCACCGATTGGCCTTATTTTGTCTAATTTAACTGGTATATATAATATAGTGATTTCTGGGACACCCTGTCTAATATTTTTGATAGGATAATGAGACATTGGGAGAGGGAATCGAGAATCAATGATAAGTGTAGAGTAATCGAGGTGAGGAATAGGATTGGGGGAAATCGAATACATCTGAAAGAGATGGAAGTGGAGGGGATGGTGTTATCTCTCTCTCAGTGTGGACCAATTAGATCCGAGTTATAAATCGTCCATCCATCCTCTCTCTACTCTCTATTCCACCTTTCTTGACTTATCTCTCTCTCTCCTTGTCGTCTTTCTCTCTCCATTTTGATTGGTGAGACTAATTTACTTTAACGCCCTCTGTCCTATCCACCCACACACAGACATCAAAATGAAAATCTCTTGTCAAAAATGGCGCACGGTGTAAAAATCCAAAGACTTAAAAATTCATACCGAGTAGAGAGATTCTTCTGGGGTTCGTATCCCGGTTCTATTGCAAATTCATCCAGAGGGTCATAAATTCAGATGAAAGATTAACCCCTGAAGGCCTGAGAGAGCGAATTTCTGTTTATTTTATATATTCATCAAATACAATTCATTATGGATTAGAAAAGATAACAGCGAACATATTACTAGGGGAGAGAGAAAGTTTTCGGCTCTCTTTTTATATATATCTTCCGAGGAAAATGTTAATTATTTATTATTTAGATACCTACCTGGGAAGACCGAGTTCGACTATTTTTAATGATTTTTATTATTTATTTTTTCACCCCTAAGAGTGATACCTTGAAAACCCCTAAAAAGGCCAAAATTTAGAAGAAAATACCCTAAACTTATATTTTGTAAAATGTAAAAAGTTTTCGACCCTCTCTTTATGTATATCTTCCGAGGAAAATGTTCCATTATTTATTATTTAGATACCTACCTGAAAGACCGAGTTTGCTTATTTTTAATTATTGTTTATATTTAAAACAATCAAATGTTTTGTTTTGATTCAACCACACTCATTAATTTTTTATTCAAACCGCCTGTTAATAATTAGTTAAATTAAAAAATCTATGAAAATATATTTTTCTCAAAATTGCTACCGGCCAGGATCGCATACACTGAATTTTTTTCACCTTAAGAGTGATACCAAAAACCCCGGAAGACCGAGTTCGCTTATTTTTAATTATTGTTTATATTTAATCAACCACATGTTTTGTTTTGATTCAACCACATCATTCATTTATTTTATTCAACCACCTGCTAATAATTAGTTAAATTAAAAGAATCTATAAAAATATTTTTCCCAAAATTGTGCACCAATCAGGAGTATCTAACATCAAATTTTTTTCACCCTAAGAGTGATACCGAAAACCCCCTAAAAAGGCCAAAAATTTAGAAGAAAAACCCTAAAGCTTATATTTTTGTAAGTGGCTCTATGCAAAAAAGTTTCGACCCTCTTTTAGTATATCTTCCGAGGAAAATGTTCATTATTTTCATTATTTAGATACCTACCTGGAAGACCGAGTTCGCTTATTTTTAATTATTGTTTATATTTAATCAACCACATGTTTTGTTTTCATTCAACCACATCATTGCATTCCATTCATTTATTTTCTTCAACCAACTTGTTAATAATTATTTTTTTTGCCTTTTCGGCATTTCTATCCATAAGCCAATTTACGATATTAATTAATATTTTTTTTTGATTGTTCTCTACCCAGAGATCAGATTTTTAGCCTGATGCCTCGAGTCGGATTCAAACCCGGGTCAAGTTAACCCCACTTGGTTAGCAGGCTGATACGCTAACCACTAGCCCTAACTCAACCCCCCCAATTAGTTAAATTAAAAAAAAATCCTATCCAAAATATTTTTTACTAAAATTGGCTACCGGGGAGGGTCCCAACATCCAATATTTTTTTCACCCTAAAAGTGATACCAAAAAACCCCTAAAAAGTTCAAAAGTTAGAAGAAAAAAACCCTAAACTTATATTTTATAAAATATAGGATATTTCCAGTGTTGCCAACACTTGAATTTCTTTTCACTTAAGTATGATGTCAAATGTCCTAGCTACAAAGAGGGAAATACAACAAAAAACCCCTAAACTGAGGTAAACCAAGTATTTCGGCACTAGATAGGTAACAAAATAATGCAAATATAATTCAAATGAAAATGATAGAAAAATAGCAATCATCCGAAATTTACCTTTGTAAATAAAAAAAAAAATATTTATAGAGTAAAAATTTGAAAAATGCATGGAAAGCCTTTATTTTTATTACTCCTTAGAAACATCCCTAAATATTAAAAACTGAATATTTTTCTTACTAATGAAAAAAGTGCAAATTTTCTCGACCAAATTTGTTGGGAAAACCCCCAAGTTGGCGAACCATTCTACCGGCCATAAAATTGAATGTAGCCGCGGCTGATTGTATAGAAATAAATATAGTAGATTTTGAAATATGTTTTTTTATATATTTTTGAAAAATATATTAAAAATATAAAATTTTTGTATTCAATTTTTATATAAAGTTTATGTTTTCTATATATTCTTAAAATATAATTATTTTTATGTCGCTCTAGTATAAATTTTATATAAATTTAACACAAAAAATTTTATATTTTTAGTATATTTTCAAAAAATATATAAAAAAACATATTTCGAAAATCTATTTATTTTCAAACCGGCGGGCTTCCCAGCTGGTAAGAAATATTTTGAAATACATTTTTTTTATTATTTTTTTATTCTATTAAATGAATTAATGCACTTATAAACGATTTATTAATAATTCAAATGTTTCTGGGAGAAAAAATATAGTTTGATGGTCAAGAGGAATAAATATATTGTAATTATTTTTTTTTCTAAATTACACAAATAGTCTAATTGATAAAATTAATACCTGTTATCTTTCCTACATACGCAATATACCTAGATATAAAAAGTCAAATTAACTGGAATATTTAGTAAAAAAAAAAAAAAAAGAAATGATAATCGTAATGCTTATCATTTCTGAAACGTAACGGAATTGGTCGTGTGGGGGGGTGCGGGTGGTGGTGGTGGTTGCTGGCTGGTTCATTTAACTATTGAAGATGCTATCGGATTCGAAAGAGACAGAGAGAGCGAAGGCTTTATTATATAAATTATCTTGGAACAATTTTTTAGAATCTCTATCTCAACCTTTTTCCCGAGGGTTGGTGGGGGTGGGACAGGCAGCCAACCCTCCGAATATTGGAGAGCACACAGCAGTCCCCCTCTGACTCTGCGAGATGTGCAATTTGCATAAGCCAAAGTTAAATTGAAAACCAGATTAGATGCGTTGGACGTTAGGGTGGGATTTCGCCATCTATTTGTGACGGTGGGCGAGCGGGGTGGCCGCCTCCGGGTTGGCCTGGTCGTTGCTTCTTAAAAACCGAGAGAGGGATGTGGGACGGGGGGGGGGCAATAATTGTTAATCTCATGCTAACTTTTCTCTACAAGACATTCAACCAATTGTCCCCGTCTACCCTTAACAGAGATAAAACAAACACAACACCCTAAGTGAATGAGTGAGATAACACCGAAAAGGAAAGAAAATAGAAATAATAAATAAATAATAATAATAATAAAATAAAAAAAATACTATTAATATTGTAATGAGGGGGTCGGTAGCGCAATCGGTTAAATCACCAACTTTTCTAATCCGATTAGAGAACATCAACCTAGACTTCATCAGTTCGATCCCAGCAAGAAGCAAAGTGAATTTATTTGAAAATAATAAAAAACCGGCCCCTCGGCTCCAGAAACTGACAATCTCTGGTTCTACAAAACCTCGCGCATGCGCAGGACAAAATTTCGTAACAAGCAACCATGAATCGTGAGAGGCAAAAACAAGATTACCCCAGGTGGTAACCAATCCACCCACCCTCGAGTGGCAACCGGGCATTCAGATTCTGGGGGACCCGGACCATCACGAAGTCAAGGAAGAAACAATGGAAGAATAACGCCAAAAATCCATACATACCTGGGCACCTTTAACATCAACACACTCATCCGGCCAGGAAAAATTACATAGCCTGACCATGGAACTCGATAACACGTTCCGGAAAAAGATAGAGGCGTGGAAGGTCCAACCAGAAAGAAACATCAAGCTTTGCGTGATCCCAAGGGTCCAAACGCAACAAATAAATAAATAAATACAATATTGTAATAGTTTAATTTTTTTTCTTCAAAACGTTTATTAAATTCCTAAACATTTCGGGAGTAATTTTTCCTTTATCATCACTGCAAATTTATTTTAAATTGAAAAGTTTTTAAAGTTATATAGCAGAATTTCTTGTATATTGAAGGGTATGAATAAAGAGCAGGTCTTCAAGTTTGAATTATAAATTTTATTTATTTATAACGAGACTATAAGTTAAGCTTTCTTGTTCTCTTCATCAGTCTATTAATTAATTCCTGTGAATCCACGGTAATAGACTGATGAAGAGGGCAGCAGCCCCTGAAACTTATAGGTTCTTCAAAGAAATCAGTAAGTTCCCAAACTCTGTGTAAACCAAAAGAATCCAAAATATATCCGCGAAAGATTTCAAAATTTGAATCAGCACGCGTTGATGCGCTATCAAATAGTGAGCGTAGATATTCTCTCGAGGTGGTCCGATTGTCACTAAGTCAGAATCATGATGAGGAAAATCATCAAATTTAATTTTAAACACCCATAAATACTTAGTGCATTTCCTGAAATATAAAAGATATAGCAAAAGTCGTTAAAAATTAGAAATATAATTTTAAATCTCAGCAAATGAAGTTCATTTCAAATGAAAAATATACGTACAAAATTCCGAATAAAAGAATGTCGAAAAATGGAGAGGGCAACCAACTGACGGATTGGGGAATAATGAAATTAAAATAATTTATTTGGAAAGAGGGGTTTTTTTGTCTAATTGGATTTTCCCTCTTATTAAAAACAAGGACTAAAGATAAATAAGGACAATCGATGGTGGAGAAGTTATCTCCGGAATCGAAGCTAAATAATAAGGGTATACATTAATTAATGTAAAATAATTGGTTTAATAAAAGAAAAAGAATGTCGATCAAGCCTTACTACAAAAAACATTATGACAACTGACTATCATCTATCTTTTTTTCAGTCCTTAAATCTGTCAACTAAGAACCCTCCATCATCATTAATATTATTTTTAATTAAGCGACTTCAAACAAAGTAGAACTTTTATTTCTATGTTTTTAACTGTTAATAGAGACTTTTGTGTTATTTCATGCGTGAAGCTTTGAGCAAAAATATCACCCCAAGAATTCAAGAACTTGTAATATAATATGTAGGTAACTCAAAATCTCATTCACGCAAACACAATTATTATATCAAAATTATATGGTTTTCAATAAATCATAACACTGTTAATTAATGTTACTTTTGGAATTTTATGATTATGTTAAATCGTTTCTGATTGAATATTTGGATAAATGCGGGGTTTACACTTACTTTAATTTTTTACATGCTTTCTCCAAATTTGAGAAAGACATAGAGAAAAACGAAGGGACTCGGGTTTATATCTATTGTTTAGCTTAGACATAACGAGGTAATGCAGGGCGCTCGCAGCGAATAAGCTGTAAATCTATCTCCACTAAAACAACTCGATATCAAATTATAGCTTCTGGATAAGGACGTGCCAGGCTCTTTTAACATATATATACCTGTTCGAACTCTTAAGCTCAAAATTAGTAGTATCTTTAAGGATGGATGTCTATAGGAAAGAAATGAAAGATAAATTCTTTACAAACCATATTTTTTAATGCAAAATAATGAATGTAAGATAAAACCAAAAGATAAAATTGAAAAACAAAAAGAAAATTAACTTAGATTGTTAAGTTAAATTTGTCGTCTTAGTTAATAAGTTTTTTTAAAAACTAATACAACAAATTCTTATGCGGTAGAGAAAAATTGATGGTGATGCTTGGATAGGTTTGTTTCTTTAATTTTAGACTTTTTAGATCTAATTTAGGGTGTCAGATGTTGTAGGAGAATAAAAGTTTATTTAATTTAATTTTATGTTTTAATGAAAAAAAGTCTTCTTTAAAGTAATTTACAATGTTTATAATGTTTATAATGTTTATAATGTTCGACACAGCACAGTTTGAATTTTTGGGCACTACACGATTGGAACTTGGAGAGAGGAGGTTTTTTGTAAAGAGTATTTATGAGAAAAATAAAATATATAATTATACTGGGTTAGATGGAGGGTAGTACGGGTTTGACCGTTTAGTGTCACACGAAATGATGACAACCCAGGAGAACGAAGTGAAGTACGCGATGTTAAATACTACGGGTTTACCGTTCGGTTGGTCCACTCAATGTGACCAGTACTCACTAGTGTTCAGGCAGAGATTTCACTAATACTAATGAGGGAACTTATTAGAGTCCAGCCTCGTAGGAGACCTATTAGAGTCTGGCCTAGGAAGTACAGTTAGTCTCTGCACGAACCATTCTGAATTATGTGGCTGGAACAGCCCTTCTTATATGATTCTAGTATGCTGATACTGCATAAGCTTGTAGATGAGCGGAGGACAGAGGAAGAGTGCAGCCTCACCGTGAGAAAGCGATTCAGCATTTTGCTAGTGGCTACGGGGGAAGTGGAAGAAATGGGAATCTTTAACTCCTCCCTCCCTAAAATTGAGCTTCCGCGGGTAAATTTTGTTGCTGAAGCTCAACCTTAGTAGGTTGATCTATATGTTTAGGGAACCGAAATATTTTAAACTTTTTATATTTATTTATTAAATATATCGTTATAAGAAAAGTTAAAAGAGTTAATATAACTATCAAAAATGTATTAATCAAATTTTTTTACGGTACTGGGATACCAGTCTATGTTTTTTATTTCGTTTCCCTTTACAATTTTATCTCTATGTCCTTTAGTGAATTAATCTTTATTTCTTTATTTCTTTATTATTTATTATTAATTATTAGCATCTTTTATTTTATTTAATTATTAGCATCTTTCATTTCATTTAATTATTAGCATCTTTTATTTCATTTAATTATTAGCATCTTTTATTTCCAATTTTCAAGTATCTGTGTGTGTCTTTACAATTTAGTAAGATATTATTATTATTTTATTTTATTTTTTATTATTTTATTATGTACTACATATAATTTTATACTATTGGTATTTTAACAATTTTTTGAATATGAGGTAATTCTTAGAATATTGGCATAAGTTATTATTCTTTTTAAATATGACTTAAACACTTTAATTTGTCACTTGTTTCACTTTTTTCACTTTCACTTTTTCACTTTTACAATATATGTTTTTATTTAGATACATACAATCTTTTTATTCTAGAATTATTTATTATCATATGTAAATCATATTATTATTATTATAAATGGCTGATTTATTAGGAATTCATTAATTTATAATTTTTTGGTCAATATATTTTTTTTTTTATAAATGGGTAATGCCTAAATTCTAACTTCTAATTTTTAATTACTAATTTCTAAAGTCTAAAGTCAAATTAGTTTATCGACTTCTCGGTCGGTAGCTTAAATACCTAATTAGTTTATCGACTTCTCGGTCGGTACCTAAATATCTAATTAGTTTATCGACTTCTCGGTCGGTACCTAAAATCTAATTAGTTTAACGACTTCTCGGTCTGCTTACTATCTATAGTTTATCGACTTCTCGGTCGAAGCCTAATACCTAATTAGTTTAACGACTTCTCGGTCGTTTAAACGGTTATATTAATTTTTTGAATTTGTCTACATTTTTAAATCTATTATAGTAAGGAATTTTTGTTTCTCGAGAGTAAGAGTGTCTAAATGGATTATTTCGAAAGGTTTTTGCGCGGTGGGAGTTAAATTTAATTCGAGTTTGAGAGGGTGCCTGTCATATTTTGACCTCTGGCAGGTATCACAATTATTTATATAATTTGTAATATCTTCTGGGTTAATGGGAGTGTTAAAATTTTTTTGGATCGTTTAACCACTCGTAGAAGTCAATGGTTTTCCTGACATTCACATTGATTTCCGCGGGGTTTCTAGATAGAGACTCGGCTACATATTTTGATGAGCCTTTTTTTTTTTTTATAGTTTATGTCGAATTTGTACTCATTTAATTTGTTTGACCGTGGTCGGAATAAAAAATTTATAATTAGCTAAAATTTAGTCGGGGTTTGGTCTTACGCCTTCTGGTTTCACTAGGAGACTGAGGAAAGACACTTCCCGTTTTATAAATTCACAACTGTCCAATTTAAAGTTTGCTCTATTGAGCCTATCAGATAATAAATTTCAATATGTTCTTGTAGACCGTTGGAAAAAATTATTATTTTGTCTAAATAGTCAAAACAAATTTGGTTCAACAGGACTCCAAGAATATTATTCATAGTACTTTAAAATGTACTAGGGCTATTCTTTTAAATCGAAAAGCATTCGACAGTACTGGTAGTAATCCTGTTCAGTACTAAATGCTGTTTTTTTTTTTTTGTTTCTTTATAGGCTGATTCCAACTTAATTTTGATGAGAACCGTTAGCCAAATCTAGAGTCGAAAAGTAATTGCTTTTGCCTAATTTATAGAGAATTTCGTTGTGTTTACCGGTATATCATCGGTGGTCCGAATAAAATATTTAATTTGATTGGTAAAAATGAGTAGTGAGTTTTCGTCATAAATTATTTAAATTTTTGAATTAAGTTTGCAAGTCCGAATTTTTGCCTAAAGTTTCCGAATATTATCAAGGCCTAATAATATTTCGAACTTGGAATAAAAATTATACTAATGAAATACAAGGGGAACATTGGTGTGAAAATTTCAAAAAATGATCTTTTATTTGCAAAATTTTGTTTGCCAGAGCCATGAGCAGAAGTTACAATAATGGGGTTGAAGGTGATTTGATTTTTTTTTTTTTTAAATTTTATTTGTTAATTTAGGATTAATATAAGAATTTGTGGTTCCAGTATCTATAAATATTTTAATTTTTTATTAAGGGGTGGATTATTAAGGGTAGTTCTGGGGGGTTTTATTGTCTGAAAAGAGGTATGTTTCTAGTTTGGAGAAATTTTGAAAAATTAGTTTAGTTTGAAATTGATTTAAATAAGTATTTAGGGTTGGTCGTGCGAGGGGTAAATTTCTGTTGAATGCTAAAGTTTTTGTTGTGGTGGGAAATTTCTATTTAAAGTAAAAATTTTTCTTTTCTTTTTTCTTTTTGAAGAATTTACAATTTTTGTTAATATCTCTATTGTCTAAATTTGAAGATGTGTTATTTGGTAATATTTCTAAGTGTTCTTTAATTTTGTGTATTCTAAGTGTGGGATAGGTGGGAGCTGATGTAGAAGGGGTATTTTTTAATTAAAATTTTTTAATCTAAATTTTTCTTCATTATTTAAATGGTTCATTCGAAATTTAGAAAAGTCAATTTGTAAGTTATTTACCGAATTATCTTTAGACTTTGTATTCAGGTAGTGAATTTTAAATGTTCTTTTCGAGGTGATCAATAGATCATGCTCGAAATCGAATTTTGCTTTTAATAATCTAATATTATCTAGTCCGAGTAAGATATCGAATTTAGAATGAAAGTCATACAAATGAAATTTTAGTGGAATATGGGTGTGAAAAATTTCAAAAAAAGGTTTTTTAATTGCAAATTTTTGAATAGAAGATCCATGAGCAGAAGTTACTTTAATTTGGTTAGGGAATATGAAGTCCGAGAATATTTTATTTGCAAGATGGTTGCTAATAAAAGAATTTGTACTCCCAGTGTCTAAGAAAATTTTCCTTTTTGAAAGCGGGTGAATAATGTATGGTAGCTCTGGAAGTGGGTCTGTCTGTGTAGGGGGTGGAATAATTGAATTTGTCAGTTGTCTGGTACATGAATTGTTTGTTGGTTTGAGGGTTGGTCTGTGGGGTATGTTATTTGTGGGTAAAATATTTGATTGTCCGGGGGTGGTTGGAACTCGAGGCTTCTATTTCTAAAAAATTTTGATGTGTTTCATTCACGTTAAAATTATTATTTCGTCTTGTAGGGGTTGAATTTATGACATTTTGTAAGTGATTTCTCTGTTGAGGGGGTGTCCTGTTTCTATGTTGAAAAGGTCTTGGTGAAGAATTTTGATTAGGTCGTGGGGTAAAATTTTGGTTGTTTTGAGGGGTGAAATTTCGTGGTGTAAAATTCTGAGGGGTAAAATTTCGAGGTGTAAAACTTTGATTGTGTTGGGGTGTGGAGTTTCGTGGTGTAAAACTTATATAATTTGTGTTTCTGTTTTCTACTGCAAATGTATTATTTAGGAGGCTTAGCGCTTCCTCTAATGTTTTTGGATCTTTCGTTCTAATCATTTTACCGATTTCATCTTTTAGACCAAAAAGAAAACTTTTTAGAGCTATTTCCTTAGCAAAATTTTGTAGTTGTAAATTATTTTGTTTATGAATTAATATGTAGTTAGTTAATAGATTTAAATGTTGTTGAATTTTTTTTGTAGAAGTCTAAAGGGGTTTCTGAGAATTGTTTTAGGTGGGTAATTTGGTAGACTAAGGTGGAGTCGTCACGTTTGTCTCCATAGGCTGCTAATAGAAAATTTTTTAGTTCGTCCCATATTGTTATGTTTTGGGTGGACAGATAAATGGCTGCTTCGCCCTGAATTTTGGATTTAATTTTGCTCATTAGATAAATTTTGTCTGTGTTAGAAACTGTTTCGATGTGAAATAGATTAATTAGTTTTTCTGATTCGTGTAAAAAGTTAGTTAAGTTTTCATTTTTTTCCGTCGAAAATAGGGATTACCTCACTGAATTCTTTGATTTCTAAAATTTTTGATGCCATTTTTATATTTATATTTAACCTATAAAATCAATAATCTTAAAATTAATTAAAAATACCAAAAGCAATATATAAAATTAATTATAATAATTATTTTTATTTTTTTTTTATTCTATGAAAAATTCATGAAACTTTTCTCTAAAAATTTCTAAAATTTATTTTATTTAAGTAGTAGTTAAATTTTTTTTTTTTTTTAGTGGTTTTGAAGTTTTCATAGAGTAAAATTTATATTTTTAATTAGTCTATTTATTTATAAAAAGAATTAATTATTTATTTATTATATTTTTTTTTTTTTTTGAGTGTATGAGTGTTTGTTTATTTATTTGTTGTTTATTTGTTTCAATATAAGTTTATTTATGTTTCAATATAAGTTTATTTATTTATTTATTTATTATTTATTTATTTATTTATTTCAAGCTTTATTTAGCGTAATTGTTTCAATATAAGTTTATTTATGTTTCAATATAAGTTTTTTTTTATTTATTTATTTATTATTTATTTATTTATTTATTTCAAGCTTTATTTAGCGTAATTATTATTTCTTTACAAAAATTTTTTTTTAAATAGATCAAGTTCAAGGTTCTTTTTTTTTTTACTCACATAAGGTGATTCAACATCTTGCGTGTGTGTGGGTGTCCTTGTGTCCTGGCGTTTATCTGCTTGCTCTCGCTGCTAGACGAATGAAATCTGATATGAATGTTTCTTCTCTCTTCCTTCTTCTGAATGAATTGTCAATACGTCACTTTAATAACACATATATTTTTTATTTCCTTTTTTTTTTTTTTAATGTTTAATTAAATGTTAATTTTGATAATATTCAGGCGCCACTCCTACGTAAATCTGACCTTGCAGTTTCGGTAACAAAACAATCAATTGATCAATCAATTAACCGTTTATGTCTCTGTTCTCGGGTGCCAGTTAAATTTGTCGTATTAGTTAATAAGTTTTTTTAAAAACTAATACAACAAATTCTTATGCGGTAGAGAAAAATTGATGGTGATGCTTGGATAGGTTTGTTTCTTTAATTTTAGACTTTTTAGATCTAATTTAGGGTGTCAGATGTTGTAGGAGAATAAAAGTTTATTTAATTTAATTTTATGTTTTAATGAAAAAAAGTCTTCTTTAAAGTAATTTACAATGTTTATAATGTTTATAATGTTTATAATGTTCGACACAGCACAGTTTGAATTTTTTGGGCACTACACGATTGGAACTTGGAGAGAGGAGGTTTTTTGTAAAGAGTATTTATGAGAAAAATAAAATATATAATTATACTGGGTTAGATGGAGGGTAGTACGGGTTTGACCGTTTAGTGTCACACGAAATGATGACAACCCAGGAGAACGAAGTGAAGTACGCGATGTTAAATACTACGGGTTAACCGTTCGGTTGGTCCACTCAATGTGACCAGTACTCACTAGTGTTCAGGCAGAGATTTCACTAATACTAATGAGGGAACTTATTAGAGTCCAGCCTCGTAGGAGACCTATTAGAGTCTGGCCTAGGAAGTACAGTTAGTCTCTGCGCGAACCATTCTAAGGCGAGAAGTCTAGCGCGACTTCCCGCCCGAATCATTCTGAATTATGTGGCTGGAACAGCCCTTCTTATATGATTCTAGTATGCTGATACTGCATAAGCTTGTAGATGAGCGGAGGACAGAGGAAGAGTGCAGCCTCACCGTGAGAAAGCGATTCAGCATTTTGCTAGTGGCTACGGGGGAAGTGGAAGAAATGGGAATCTTTAACTTGTATAGTATGTAATGAATGTAATGGAAGGCAGCCCAGAGGTAGTGAAAAAAATTAAGCACATATAAAATAAGGTGTAATTTATTAGAATCCTTCCTCCTTTCCTTTCAAACCGACGTTTCGGAGGATTTTTCCCTCCTTCTTCGGGGTTTCGAGGTCAACCCTGAAGAAGGAGGGAAAAGCCCCTCCGAGCATCTTTGGAGAGGAGGAGTAAATTACGCAGCATTTTTATAATGTGTTGAGCCGCGCTCCTCACTACCTCTGGGCTATTTGAATTTAATTTTGATTGTAATTTGGGAAATAGTATATATTTGAGAGAGACTGAGGTTAAGTTTTTTAATTTTTGTTAATTAGTAGATCTATTATTGTGGAATTTCTAATGTCCTGCTGGTTATTGAGAATTTTATCTTTTTCAATTATAGCTTTCTTAATTTCGGTTGATTCTAACAGGTCTAGTTTTCGGCTTTTAGAGGCAAAGTGTAGTGGTATAGGATTTTGGGGTGAAGGTGAGTGATTGTTTTCAATAAGGTGGTCTGCGAAGGCGGAGGTTGGATCACTCTGTATGGTGTCTGATTGCAACTTTCTTAACGAACTCAAATGTTCTTTATACCGGGTTTTGAAAGTTCTGCCCGTCTGACCAATATAAAACGAGTCGCAGTCTTGACATTCAAGTTTATAAACACCAGATTTCTCCTTTGGGTCAATTTTATCAAGTTTATTATTAACTAATATAGATGACAGGTTAAAGTTGTTATATAATGCTGGGGTGATACCCTGTTTGTGTAAAAAAGTGACTATTGGTCTATTAAATTGATCAGAGATGAAGGGAAGTTTTCTATAAATTTTGTCTGTTTGAGGGGGAGGTGGTTCAATTAGGGCCAGGGTTTTTCTAAATGTTAGTTTTCGGAGGATATTTTTTATTATGCTTGA
>JAKCPI010026521.1:0-26249 GCA_023213315.1 Euborellia annulipes | reverse complement strand
GAACTATTTTTTTATACGACATCAAATAAACAAAATATTAAATCAATTAGATCTAAAAAAAAATTCAAATAATAATTCTTAGCAATTATTCAACTTAATTATTAAATAATAATGATCAAATTTTAATAAATAATTAATAATTTTTCCGACTATGATCTGTGACATTCCAGAGTGTATTGCAAGTCTTCTGGATGAATTCCATTTCAAATTTCGTTATTTTGGCCTGTTTCAGTTTCTTCGTAGCCTTTACATTTCTTGTTTTTTTTAACAACAGGATAAAATGAAGCTTGTGAGGGTGTATTCCTATTAGGAAACCTCTCGGCATCCATTTCAATGACAGCCCCATAACACTTCTTTCACATTCACGATAAATTAAGAGCATTTCAAATCTGTCTTCAAAAAAATACTACATTTTTATTATAGTAATACGAGAAATAAACTTTTTTAAACTCAAGAATTTCAGCTAGTTCTATTAAGTAGAAAATAATCTCTTAAATTTGTCTATAATGAAGTTTTAAGATCATTATAAACACTTATTTTCATTGGTTTACTTTTCGATTTAATAATTATTTATTTGATAATTATTTAATCATTATTATTTGATAATTAAGTTAAATGATTGTTAAAAATAATTATTAAGATTTTTTTGAGATCTAATTGATTCATGTATTTTGTTTATTTGATGTCGTATAAAAAAATAGTTCTATTGAAAGTTGTTCGAGTTCTTTTTTGTAGATTAAGTAGACGCAACGAAAAATATAGGTTTCCATTTAAAAAACAGAAGACCTTGGAAATACCCTTGAAAGCTTGTTCTACGTCGACAAACAATAGGGTAGTTTAATTTCCCCCTCTATATAAATAAATTTTTATTTGAAACTTTAAGTATAATGATGGGATGGTAATGGGGTCTATGTTTAAAAAAATTATTACTGACTCTTGTTTTTCATAAATACCCAGTTTTGACCAAATAATAATGATTTTAATGTAGTGAAACGACATTTTATGAAAAATCACTTTGTGTATATTAAACTATGGTTATGAAATAAACACTCTGTGCTAATTAAATAACTGTTTAATAGTAGAGATTAATAATAGTCCTATAAATGCTTTCGTGAAAAATATGAATGCATTGTACTTTAAATTAGTCTTATAAAAATATTAGTAAAAACTAAGACAAATAAAACACCAACATTTTAAATAAAATTAAATCAATTTATGCTATGTCATGAAAAGTTAGTTAATTTACAATAAATATTGTTGTAGGCTAAATAGTTTGATAAGCACATGTTATCTGAAATAGAAATTTCCCTTGCATTCACTTGATCCAGTCTCTGCAGGTCTAGCAAGTTGGAACCTGTCTGTGGTTGTGAGCAAGTTAAAACAAATACCAGTCTGCCAAAAGCCAGGCTGTCTCCACAAGCATTCATTCAGTGACTAGAGTCCTTGCTGACAAGTAGTGTTTTAAATGTTAGTAATGTCTTAAGTTATCAATTCCATAATGTAAAATAGTTGTTATACCTTACATAAAACAATTGATACTTTAAACTTCTGTGTTTTTTTGTGTGTTTTAATAGCTAATTTAATCTATGATTAAAACTTGTAATTAAAAGGCAAAGTTTAAGACATTTTTAGAAAATATGGAAACTAGTGAAAAATGCAGTACTGTGGTAAGAGTTCAGTGTTGTAATCCATTGAAGAAAACAAATCATCGTGTTAGAGATAGAAAAAAACTGAGAAATGTCACACCTTGGATGACAGGTTCATTTCCACAAATACTTGATGGCTCCGTGATTTGTGATCAGTGTAGAAAAGACCTAACCAAGTTAAAAAATACAGTGCCTATTAGTGATAAAAATTCTGAAAATGAAGATTCTTCCGGGTCGGAGGTGAATGTTCCAGACAAAGATCTGCTAACTATTGTAAAGCTGACCTAATGAAATAATTATTCATGTATTCACCAAACAACAAAACAATATGTTCAACTTGAATTGTAGATTTTTATAATGTCATTTTGTTATACAGGCCTAGCAATTTTGCCCGAAACCGCCATTTAAATATAGCCTAAGAAATATATGTTTCATGAATTTATTATTAAACAGTTATTTAACTAGCACAGAGTGTTTATTTCATAACCATAGTTTAATATACACAAAGTGATTTTTCATAAAATGTCGTTTCACTACATTAAAATCATTATTATTTGGTCAAAACTGGGTATTTATGAAAAACAAGAGTCAGTAATAATTTTTTTAAACATAGACCCCATTACCATCCCATCATTATACTTTGCATAGTAGTTTATGAAAGTACTATCTATTTACAGAATTTTTTTGAAAATTTTAAAAGTGGTACTTTTTAGAAAAAATCAAAATCAAAAATTTGATTTACATTTTGAAAAAAAAAATTTATTACAACCTATGTCATGTTGTATGTCTCTGAAAAGAGCATTAAAAAAGCTGCAAAATGACACCTGTCCCACCTCTCTAACTCAATTAAGACAGCTTTTAGAGCAGTTTCAAAATTGTTTGTTCGTGGTTTTTTTGCGATTTTTTGAAAACTTCACAAGGCCGTATAAAAAAAACTATTCAAGATAAAAATTTGAAATTTTGTATTTTCATTCATATTAGCACAATATATCAGTGTACCAAATTTCAAGAAAATCTAAAGTGGTGAGGTAAAATTTTTATTTAAAGTGTGTTGATTTGGCACGGAATGACTCCGACATATAAAATAAAAGTAAAGCGAAGATCAATGTGCCCTCTTAAAAAACAAAACAAAATGGCCAAATAAAATAAACAAATTAGCCAAATAAAAAAAAATATCTTACAGTTTTCGATTTGAGTTTATATATCTCTGCTAATGTTGCATCAAGCTTTTTTTAACTCATGGTAAACGAGGGCGGAAAGCTCATCAACTTTAATTTTCATTTTAATAAATTTTTCAATTAAATGAATAACCTGAAAATGTCAATGAATTAAAACAAACTTATCTAGTACATGAAAATGCATATAAATACTTTATTATTAAATATTATTAAGAAAATACCAGTTTTTTTATTTATATCCTCAAACACACGTGAAAAAATGTAGCTAATATAAAATTATTAAGTAAAATTTGCATTATATGATCATGAGTGGGGAAATGTAAAGTAAGCAGTGTACCAAAGATTGAATTTATAAATCCGTTAGTTTTGTTCGGGTAAAAGTAATCTTGTGGGTCCGCTTTTTTAACCACCAATTTCGTTGTCAAAAGGGTTCGCCCACTCTGCTCACCTCTCCCTGTTCTATCTTAGTTATTGGACCGCTCCCAGGGTGCAGCACTCAACGAATATTGACCCGGGGATTTTAAAATATAATTTGATTCAACCAAATAATTGGGGATATGGGATGCCAGACCATTTGAGAGGTTAAACAGCTGGCGGGGGACAGAGTCGAGTGGAGACGGATTGTTGCATCAAACCAGTCTTAGGACTGTATACTCAATGATGATGATGATGATGATTTGGTTTCAATCTAATCGGTTTTAAATTAAAAGTGCAGTAGATCAATATTAATGTAATTATTAAGGTAAAAGCAAAGCTGAAAGATGAGATGATTCGAATACCCTGAAAATGTGTGACAGCCTATCCATGTTGGGTGTCTCTGTCGCATCTGACTTGTCTTGGAATGAACACATCTCCTCTGTGGCGAAATCTGCAGCAAGGAAGATTGGCTTCTTATTCAGATCCAAGCGATTTTACAAGCCCCCACAACTTCTCACCATCTACAAGACCCAAATCCGCCCCTGTCTCGAATACGGCTCTCAGCTATGGAGAGGAGCCTCAAAATATTCTCTTGCTACCCTGGATGCAATTCAGAAACGAGCCGTCAGGCTAATTGACGATTCTACCCTCACCGACTCCCTCGACTCGCTGGCTCATCGAAGAAATGTCTCTGCCCTTTCCCTTTTCTATAGATACGTAGCACGCGTTTTGCCGACTCCCAACACTCTCTCACGGCCAAATTAGAAAAATGCCGGACTACTTCATTCGCCAATACATATATCCCCATGACTTCGAACTGGAACTCTCTCCCAGCCTCTTATCTTTTCCAGCACCTATAATCTTCAAACCTTCAAAACCGGAGTGCATAGACACCTACGTCTACACCCTCTCACTTAATCAACTTTCCTTTTCTTCGGTAATGCAAGGGTCTTTCGAGACCCATAGGGGCTACATCTTTACTGGTACTCTCCCTTCTTGCATTCGATTGCAGTCGTTGCTAGGCAACGGTGGCGATTGTGATTTTGTTTATTTTGATATTCTAATGTTGTATTTTATTTAATAAAGATTATTCGTTACCCACATTGAGTTATTAATATTTTACTATTAATATGAACACTAAACCGCTAAACGCTCAATCGGAATGTCAATCCTAGACAAGAATGACAGTCAGAATGATAGTATACAGTGTTGCCAACGATTGAATTTCTAAATCCCCTAGTTCGTTCTTCCAAATAAGCTAGAATCCGACTGATTGCCGCTAGCGTCATCTAGCGGTAGACTCAAATAGTGAACAATTGCTGCCACAAGAAATGCATTGAGAGTATTTTCTCTTTGTGATTTAAATTAACTTATTACAATTTTTTTGCAAATAAGCTATTTTAGCTTTAATAATAATAATAAACTCGGCGATTAATAAAAATAGTATGGTTTAAAAAAAAAATTATTAATAAATCAGAAAACTGCAACACAAAATATTTTTAATTACAAAAACGGTACAAGCAAAGCTGATAGTCTGTTATTTCAAGCGCCAATTCCGTTGTCAAAACGGCTCCCCCACTCTGCCAACCCCTTCCTCCCCTATCTTAGTTATTTGACCGCTCCCAGGGAGCAGCACTCAACGAATATTGACCCGGGGATTTAAAAATATAATTCATCGGTTTTTAATTAAAAGTGCAGTAGATCAATAATAATGTAATTATTAATATTATAATAATATAATAAATATTATTAATATTATTTACAATATTTTTATTAAATCAAACCACATAATAGAACCGAATATGTGCAAACGACTCCGGTTCGGTTAATATATATTCAGTTCAGCTCGGTTGGGTTCGTATAGCTCCCTTTTCGGGCTAGTTTTTAGACGGTTCGGTTGGCGTCAGCCCGAAAAGGAGCTATACGAACCCAACCGAGCCGAACTGAATATATATTAACCGAACCGGAGTCGTTTGCACATATTCGGTTCTATTATGTGGTTTGATTTAATAAAAATATTGTAAATAATATTTATTATATTATTATAATATTAATAATTACATTATTATTGATCTACTGCACTTTTAATTAAAAACCGATCAATTATATTTTTAAATCCCCGGGTCAATATTCGTTGAGTGCTGCTCCCTGGGAGCGGTCAAATAACTAAGATAGGGGAGGAAGGAGTTGAGCAGAGTGGGGGAACCGTTTTGACAACGGAATTGGCGCTTGAAATAACAGACTATCAGCTTTGCTTTTACCATTGTAGCTATCTTAATGACTGTTGAATTATCAAATTATCAATACTTATTGAGTTTTTAAGAGAAACCAGCTGATTGAATATTAATTATTTAATTTTTTGAATTAATTAATGAGTTTATTTATTTTTTTTTGCTGTGTTTTAATTAAACAGCCCTGTTTCAAAGTCATAAAAGTGTAAAATTCCTTAGGTTTTCCAAGTCATAAAAGTGTAAAATTCCGTATACTCTATGGTAATAAAGAATAAATTCCCGCCATGTGTTTTTTAAATTTCGCTCGCCAGAGGACTCTGGTGTTCCCCCACACGTGCTAATTGCCATGTTAAGGTTATAATTTATTTGTGATTTATGAAAAAGTTGTTTTGAGATAACATCAAAAAAAATAGAAAAAGAAATTGTTTGCTAATTATTATTATTTGAGTTGATATTAGGTATAATAATTGTTTTAAATTGTATAAAATAACAGAAATAAAAATGGAAGAGGATAATAAGCCCTTGTATAATATTGGAAATAAATCCATTTTGAGCCCTTTGATTGCAAGCATCGTGGAATTCTCGCCAATATTTTCAAATGATTCCAAGTAAGTATATAGAGATAGAGAGAGATTGAAAATTAAATTCATTTATTTATTTACTTATTATTTATTATGACATTATTTCATTATCCGTGATACTATTTAATTGTTTGTAATTATTTATTTATTTGTTGATTATTGTATATTTGATTGTACACCATTTTATAATTGTTATCGCCTAATTTATATTTGGCTGTGAAAATTTTATTATCTGTGACATTTTTCGTCTGCTTCATTATTTCTGTGATATTATATTTTATTATTGCTGTTGTTGAATTAATTGTCTCGGTTGATTGTTTGATTATATTATTGTTTATCGATTGCACTTATAGTCTCTCATAGACTCATGATGTTAGACAATGTAGCTACAATGGAATTCATTCCGAGGCCATTAAGAGAGGAGAGAAAATAAAAATAAAAATAAATAATTAAACCATTGATTGATTGATTTGTTTGTTTATTTTTCAGATTGTTATATACAATATGGAAAAATGAAATTCGTTCGTATAGCACGTTGACAGGAGAGTTTGTGCAGAATTTCCTCGGGATTGAGGAGCCTGTGGGCCTAATGCTCGACCCCCAAAACGACCAGATGTTCCTCGCCTGCTCCACACAAGGCCGGATCTGTCGCTGGATTGACGAGGACTCGTTTAACATTAAAACTCAGGTGCCTGCCTAGCTAGCCTATATATATAACCTGTGCTTATCAAACTATTTAGCCTACAACAATATTTATTGTAAATTAACTAACTTTTCATGACAGAGCATAAATTGATTTAATTTTATTTAAAATGTTGATGTTTTATTTGTCTTAGTTTTTACTAATATTTTTATAAGACTAATTTAAACTACAATCCATTCATATTTTTCATGAAAGCATTTATAGGACTATTATTAATCTCTATACTATTAAACAGTTATTTAATTAGCACAGAGTGTATATTTCATAACCATAGTTTAATATACACAAAGTGATTTTTCATAAAATGTCGTTTCACTAAATTAAAATCATTATTATTTGGTCAAAACTGGCTATTTATGAAAAACAAGAGTCAGTAATAATTTTTTATTAAAATCCCATCATTATACTTTGCATAGTAGTTTATGAAAGTACTATCTATTTACAGAATTTTTTTGAAAATTTTAAAACTGGTACTTTTTATCAAAAATTTGATTTACATTAGTCCCACCTCTCTAACTCAATTAAGACAGCTTTTTAAGAGGCAGTTTCAAAATTGTTTGTTCGTGGTTTTTTTTGCAATTTTTTGAAAACTTCACAAGTCCGTATAAAAAAACTATTCAAGATAAAAATTTGAAATTTTGTATTTTCATTCATATTAGCACAATATATCAGTGTACCAAATTTCAAGAAAATCTAAAGTGGTGAGGTAAAATTTTTATTTAAGTGTGTTGATTTGGCAATTTTGGAATGACTCTGTTCAGTTTTTTTTTTTGTAAATTCAGAATATGTTCAGAAACATATAGATTTCTATTTAACAAACAGAAGTTGACCTTGAAATACCCTTGAAAGCTTGTTCTGCGTCAACAAACAATAGCGTAGTTTAGTTTCCCCCTGATATAAATAAACTTTTTTTTTTCATATAATGCACTGTTTTTGAGTTTTAAGACTGTCTCAAGATAAAAAAAAACTCACCCGGTATTAATTATATTTTATTATAAATATGGGGGACTCCCCATGTAGTTTAACGTGGAATGGCCGGCCACCTGTTGGAGTCATCGGCATGCTTGCCCTTGAATAATAATTATTATTTGGCAAGCTAATTTATTTATTTATTTTCGATGTTTGATGTTTTTTTATTTTTTATCAAAACTACGTGGTAAATTATTTCAATTTTTTTTTTTTACTTACTCGGAATATATTATTCTAACAAATATTAGTTTTTCATCAAGATGGTGATAGTTCTTCACTGAAAAAAAATAAAATAATGATCATATCCCCACCCTTTCCCTATCTACCCTATGTTAAAAATGTCATTTTTAATTGCAATTATTTCATGTTTGGTGTGGTAAATCGTCTTCAAATTTTAACAGTATGTGTATTATACTTTTAATTACTTATATTCCAAGTTTCTTGATATTTTGCATTTGTGAAAGAACTACCTTAAAAAAGTTTATTTCTCGTGTCAAGTGTACAGTAAGTAGATAGTTAAGTTATATTGTATTATCATAATAATAAAAATGGAGCATTTTTTGATTAAAGCAGATATTTTATCCAGAAGACTTGCGATACACTCTGGAATGTCACAGAACAGTGTCGCAAAATTAATAAATTATTAATTATTATAAACTTATTTATTTAATAATTAAATATTTGATTATTATTATTTGATAATTAAGTTGAATAATTGTTAAAAATAATTATTAGGATTTTTTTTTATTTATGTCGTGTAAAAAAATAGTTCTTATAAAAGTAGTTCAGTTTTTTTTTTTGTAAATTCAGAATATGTTCAGAAACATATAGATTTCTATTTAACAAACAGAAGTTGACCTTGAAATACCCTTGAAAGCTTGTTCTGCGTCAACAAACAATAGCGTAGTTTAGTTTCCCCCTGATATAAATAAACTTTTTTTTTTCATATAATGCACTGTTTTTGAGTTTTAAGACTGTCTCAAGATAAAAAAAAACTCACCCGGTATTAATTATATTTTATTATATATATGGGGGACTCCCCATGTAGTTTAACGTGGAATGGCCGGCCACCTGTTGGAGTCATCGGCATGCTTGCCCTTGAATAATAATTATTATTTGGCAAGCTAATTTATTTATTTATTTTCGATGTTTGATGTTTTCTAGTATTTGAATATCGAGGAAGGCTGGAGAATTCGCTGGTTCGATTTGTATTTGGACAAAAAGAAAGACAAAGTATTGGCAATCATTGGCTATGAAGAGGAGACGTCGAAGGGGGGACCCAGACCCCCCTCCATCTGGCCACCTGCTCGTTAGAAGATGGACAACTAATTGACAAATTAACAGCAAGGTATTTATTTATTTATTTAATGTGATATTCTATGTAGTAGGTATTTGTTTGTTGGGAGAGACGTTTTAATTTGAATTTATTTCCTTTTTCAGGGCAAGTCGTTCCCAAAATAGCATTTCGATTGGGCATAATCTTGTTGCTTCGGTTAACGAGAAAACTCTCTATTTGAATAATATTTTGTCTAAAAATCGGCAGAGTAGAGTGATTGTGTGCGAGGAGGATTTGAGCTGCGTGTGCGTCGGCGGGGACGGCTCCTACTTGAACCCGAGCCTCGTGGCCGTGGGCAACATCCTCGGGGCGATCTACCTGTGGACGGAACCCTTGCTCAATCAAGACATTGAGCCAGCTGAATTTCATTGGCATCCCCTGAAGGTCAACTGTCTACGATTCTATTCCCATTTATCCTCGACGTTCTTTTCTGGCGGAAACGAAAACGTTCTGGTTAGGTGGACAGTTTCAAGACTGAAGCCGAAATTCCTGCCCCGTTTGCCCGGCCAAATCAACCACATTACGTTCTCGAACAACAACTCGCTGGCCGCCCTCTCTCTCGGCGACAATTCCATTCAAATCATTGCCATGCAAGACATGAAGATTTCGGCTGTCATCCAGCACATTACAATCCCGAAAGTGAACATTCTCGATGTCGACCCGAAATCCCAGAGCCTAGTGCTTGGCGGAAGGGAGGGCCACATTCAGCTATACAATCCACAATCCAACTCGATTCTCTATCATCTCGATATTACAATGAACAATTATGTACCTGGGTTGGGCGGGCAGCAGCTCCGGATGCCCCAAGTCAAATGCCTTGCCTTTAGTCGGGATGGAAGTTGGCTGGTCACTTGCCAGCAATCTCCCAACATCCCAATGATCGAGGTAACTCACTCACCAACTCTCTTGTTTATTTAATAAAAGAATACACAAAATATAACAAACAACTTTAATAATTTTTATATATATTCTTAGTTTGTTTACTTTCTAATATTTATTTATTCGATTAATTAATTGTTGAATTTAACAAAGTAAACAAGGAAACAAAGTTGAATCATTAACAAACACGTTTGACTTTTGTGTTTGTGATAGATAATTTACCTACAAATTATAGTTAGTAAGCATTAACCTATTAATTTTCTCAAGTTAGGTTCTTTAGTTAGGTACATACTTGGTACAATTTCCTAGGTAAATAAATAATGGCCGGCCAATTTCATTTTTTAAATTCAATAAAGTCTTCTTTAAATACTCTCTTGTTAATGGCTGACTCTGTTTTGTGTTTTACTCGTATGTCGTACGTAATATGCTTGAGCTTTAAAGCTGGATTTTTTCTTAATAAAATAATTGGTAAAATGACTGGCTGGCACAGTCTGTAATTAACTAAGTAAATAATATTGAACTAATCAAGTATTTTTGGTCCATTTGGTGTGTATTCTAGTTCCATTTGAAGTTTTGGCGCATAGTTGGGACGAACTACTCGTTAACGACGCTGGTGGATTACCCTAACGAAGGTGGGATCGACGATATCGCGTTTTCCCCTTGCAATAAGATGTGCGTGACTTGTGGCGGGGACAAGAAGTTCCGCGTCTGGTATGTGACAGAGGATGAGCAGGGTTGGCGCGACGTCCACTCGGAAGACTTCCGGGGCTTGGATTGCGTCAAGGCCAATTTCTGCTTCGACGGCTCTGTCCTCGGCGTCGCTTTCGAGGGGGCTCTGACATTGTGGCAATGCGACGAGATGAAATACCGGGGCATCCTCACTCCGTTCAGGTTCAAGGTCAAGAAAGGGCCGAAGAGGCTTATCCGGCAAGTGCATTTCGGCAATACCGAGGGCCGTTTCCATCTGATCGGCACTTCGTACAGGCAAGGCCTCTTCGTCTGGAACATCAAATCCCTCTCTCTAATGTGGAATTTGCCCTTTGACATTGGCTGCTTCTTTGCCGACCATTTCACCCACTATTGGTCCATCTTTGCAGGCAATACTTTCTTTCTTTTCGATCCTCTGAAACTGAAGCCCGATCATAAAGTGAAATGGACCTGGAGTACACAACCTGTTGCCGCGACCTTTGGTCAAAACGGCAACGTCTTTGTCCTGGACGATCAATTTCATCTCTATCAATTAAAGGACGAGGGCGAGAGCCAGGCCGCCGTTATTCCGAGAAGGCAAGTACTCTACCACGAGCACATTCCGCAGACAGCCTTCTCGAAATTGAACGCAGAGAGCATGACGTCAGCAGTGGAACAAATTCCTCCTCACCTACAACAACAACAACATAAACCTCTAGGATACGCCGCCAGAACAGACGCCATCATTGATCAGGTGATTTATTCTGAATGTTACATACATACATACACTTATAATGGATCCACTCAAACAAGTTAAATACCTAATATCTAAATTATTTTTTATTTTTATTCTAGTATTTGCATGCGCCAAGTCACTCACGATTATCTTCAAAAGACTTTTTGTTTGCCCTGATGAAAAAGAAGACCGAAACTTCGGTCGAAGAAGAAGAAGCGATGCAAGTGGAGGAAACCCAGGCAGAGGAAATTCAAGTTTCCACCTCGGAAGATGAGGGCCTTCAAGTTGACCACGACGACGACGACGAGGACGACGCCGACGAGGACGCCCAAGCCGTCAAGCAGGCAGCCAACATAATAGACCAAAAAGCGATTGATGCCGAACTGGAGAGATTCTCCAAATCACTTGACGAATTGGTTAGATTGATGAATTCGCGAAATTAACCCCCCCCCCCCCCCCCCCCTTATTTTTAGACCATCTCAAAGATGGAGGGAAGGTATCGTTTCGGTAATTATTCATTAGTGTCGATGACATTTACTACTCAAATAGATAATAATATTTTATGAAAACAATCTAAAAACGTTTTCGGTGGTTGAAATTCTCCCTTTATCAGAAATTTGACAGAAGAAAAAATAACGACAAATAACAACAGAAGACAAATAAGTATTTTGAAAATCTTAATTATTAAGATATCACTAATTATGAATATGTTGTTAGGCTATAAAAATTTACAAGAAACCTATAGTTTCTCCAAATCACTTGACGAATTGGTTAGATTGATGAATTCGCGAAATTAACCCCCCCCCCCCTTATTTTTAGACCATCTCAAAGATGGAGGGAAGGTATCGTTTCGGTAATTATTCATTAGTGTCGATGACATTTACTACTCTAATAGATAATAATATTTTATGAAAACAATCTAAAAACGTTTTCGGTGGTTGAAATTCTCCCTTTATCAGAAATTTGACAGAAAAAAATAACGACAAATAACAACAGAAGACAAATAAGTATTTTGAAAATCTTAATTATTAAGATATCACTAATTATGAATATGTTGTTAGGCTAATGATATCGCACAAAATTGCTTAAAAAATAACAAATATTCTCCTATTAAAAATACGAATGAACGGTGTATAAGGTGTCACCAAAAACATTCACCGGGATAACTAATTTTCATATTTTTTTTGAAGAAAAATCTTTATAATATTACAAATTTAACGACTAGTTCCTCTTTGGCTGTGACAGATTTCAAATTAATTCCTATATTAAACTGTGATATATTAACACTTTTTCTATCCTTTTTGTTTATTTTGTTTTTTTATTTAAGTATATACTTTTCATATATATATAATAATATATAATTATTAATTCTTTAAATATATACATAACGTTGATATATTATAAATAGTTTATTTTCAATTATATTTCGCAATTGAATAAAATTATAAAATGTAGTTTCGACCCTTTTGTTTATTTTTTGTTTTATATTTTTTCTTATATTAATATTTAAATATATTATTTCATAGAATTTATGGCATTCATGGTTATATGATTTGATAATATATTTGATTTTTTCACCTTCGTTTTTCGATTTATTTAAATCACTAGTAAATTCCTAACATCCAGCATTCAGACCTATGTCCCTTTACTCTTTTATATCCTTGAAGTGGATGAAGTATTCGAGTCCTGAGGAACAGAATTTGACAACCGCTTATTATATCCCTTCTTCTTTTTTAGTTCTTTGGTCAGGGAGTTGTGCTTAGAATCATAGCACAAATGTCCAATACTATATCATGGATATTTATTTTTAAAACACTCAACGTAGAAATTGTAAACATTAAACTACGTGTTATGACATTAAAATAAAAATCAATCGTAATTTAGAGTTAGAATTCGGGTTTTTTGAAACAGTGATGTCATCATTTTAATTATAATGAAGGATGTAATTAGAAATTTGCTTCTTTCACTTATTTTTATTTTAATCAAGTGATTATATAGGGTGTTTTTTTTAGAGGTATAGAACTTCGAATTGAAATAAAACACAAGAAAATCGTTTTAATGTCCATCAATTTGGCTTTATTGGAAGGATAATTTTATGCCATTAATGTTTAAATATGATTTCGGGCATGTGGCCGCCGCGGCTGGCTCGAATAAATCCAATTCTACAGGTCCAATTTTCAACCACTTTTTCGAGCATATGGGGCCGTATGTTACAAGCAAAATTGCCGCATTTGGAGTGAAGAGAATCCACATGAGACCCTTGAGACGCCATTACATCCACAAAAACTGACTGTTTGGTGTGCTCTATGGGCTGGTGGAGTCATTGGGCCATACTTCTTCCGAAATAATGCTGGAGAGTCAGTTACCGTTAATGGAGACCGGTATAGAGCCATGATAACCGACTATTTTGTTCCCGAATTGGATGGCATGAATGTGGATGAGTTGTGGTTCCAACAAGACGGCGCTACATGCCACACAGCGCACGTCACAATCGATTTATTGAAGGAAACATTCGATGAGCGCATAATTTCGCGGAATGGACCTGTCAATTGGCCACCAAGATCGTGTGATTTGACACCATTGGATTATTTTCTTTGGGGATATGTGAAGTCGCTCGTCTACGCCAACAAACCAGAAACGTTAGGGGACTTGGAAGCCAACATTCGTGGCGTTATTGCCAACATACGGCCCCATATGCTCGAAAAAGTGGTTGAAAATTGGACCTGTAGAATTGGATTTATTCGAGCCAGCCGCGGCGGCCACATGCCCGAAATCATATTTAAACATTAATGGCATAAAATTATCCTTCCAATAAAGCCAAATTGATGGACATTAAAACGATTTTCTTGTGTTTTATTTCAATTCGAAGTTCTATACCTCTAAAAAAAACACCCATTACAATGTAACTACTCTCGAATCATAAAATCTGTTTGGGAGAAATCACCAGATGGAAAAAGACCAAGAGGAAGACCTCGAATGAGATGGCAGGATAACATCAAAAGAGACATATGGAATCTAAAATAAAATATGGAAACGGCAGCCCAGGATAGGACTATATGGAGGAGGATCATCCGTGAGACCAAGACCCACGAAGGGTTGTAGGGCCCAGGACTAAGTAAAAGTAAGTGATTAATAGATCAAAATATTTTAAGGGCTTGCGCCATTACCAATTCACAGAATCGACTGAGGAAGAGGTGGCACAAGCCCTCGGAATATTTAGATCTATTAATCACTAGATTAAAATGACAAAAATAAGGAAAAAAAGCAAATTTTTAATTGCATCTGTCATTATAAATAAAAACATCCAGTACGCACGATGAGTACTTAATAATTTTAGGAAACATGCCTAGCCTAATACATTAAATTTAATAGTGATGGTTAGTTAGCATTTTAAATTTCTTGTTAAAAAAATAACTGAAAATGTTTTGTTTATAGCACATTCCCAGACTTATTATTTGTAAAGGAATTATTATTTAACGGGTTATAGTGGTGTTTCACAAAGAGGAAATAAAATTAAAAAAATTAAAAAATCTTTTAAATTATTTTGGAGATTTTTTATTTATCTCTATACATATTTCGGGCTATGAACCCTTCATCAGGAGGTTAAACAGAACACTGAATATATTCAGTGTTCTGTTTAACCTCCTGATGAAGGGTTCATAGCCCGAAATATGTATAGAGATAAATAAAAAATCTCCAAAATAATTTAAAAGATTTTTTAATTTTTTTAATTTTATTTCCTCTTTGTGAAACACCACTATAACCCGTTAAATAATAATTCCTTTGTTTAATATGTTTCACTATAAACCAACACCGCTTTCCCTAAACTTTATTTATTATTTGTATATTATTCCTTTTCCTTCCTTTCCTGACGAGAACGTTCATCGCCTTCCCGTTTGGCTCTCGTTGAACTATGAAATATATATATTTTATATCTCATAGACCAAGAATGAACAAATATTTATGTCTATACCTTTTTTTTTTCTTTTAAACGAATTTAAAAGGTTTTTCATTATTGAAAAAATATTTTAAGCAATACCTGTGTATTTAATCATGAATTTTTTATACATACTTTGATTAATATTTCGGCATATACAGCTTCATTTGTTTATAAATCAATAATACTGCCACATTTCTAATATATGTTTTGTAAAACTGATATTGAACCGATGCAAAAACTCCAGAATAAAGCCATGAGAATTATATTAAAGTGCAATAGGTAGACCAGGATAAAAGAAATGCTTGACACATTGGAGTGGCTTAATATAAATAATGGTATACAAATGCAAGTTTTGATATTTGTTTAGAAAATCATAAACCAACTTGCACCTCAATATCTAATAGATAAATTAAATGAAATGAAACCAATACATTCCCATGGAACAAGACAACAGGGAGAATTCTATTTGAGTACAGTAAACAAGTGAAGCACGATGAACAGCGCATTCTATAAGGGTTCAAGCTTGAGTTGTTTACCAAAAAAGAATTTAGTCTTTTTGATTTTAAGTCGATTCTTCCACGTTTTCAGTAGAGGTTGCCATTAATAGTCAAAACATCAAAAATGGAATGCAATAAGGTTATTCCTCTCGTATTAGATAAGAATCGATCGTTATTTTTGATTTTAAGCCGATTCCTCCATGTCTTCAGCAATGGTTACCAATAATAATTGAAGCGTCAAAAATCCAATAAAAAATGGTCATTCCTCGACTGTTAATGAGAATTGATAAATATTTTTGAATTAAAGTTAACATGAACTGCAAATAGCAAGCGATATCTGATTAATAACAAAAGAATAAACATATTAATATTTCAAATGAATTTGGATAAAGTTTAGCAACGATCCGTTGCAGTTTATTTATCTTGAGACAGTCTTATATCTCAAAAGGAGAGAATTATATGGAAAAAAGTTTCAAATAAAAGTTTATTTATATCAATGGGTAACTAAACTACACTATTGTTTTTCGATCTAGAACAAGCTTTCAAGGGTATTTCGAGGTCAAGTTCTCGTTTTTAAATGGAAGCCTATAAGTTTCTGTACATATTCTTAATTTCCAAAAAAAACTGAACAACTTTTATTAGAACTATTTTTTTATACCACATCAAATAAACAAAATACATTAATCAATTAGATCTCAAAAAATCCTAATAATTATTTTTAACAATTATTCAACTTAATTATCAAATAATAATGATTAAATAGTTAATTATTAAATCGAAAAGTCACAACAATGAAAATAATTGTTTATAATGTATTAAAACTTCATTATACACAGATTTAAGAGATTATTTTCTACTTAATAGAACTACTTAAACTTTTTGAGTTTAAAAAAGTTACTTTTTAGTGTCAATTCAGTAGAAAGTTATATTTTATTACCATAATAAAAATGGAGCATTTTTGTTGAAGACAGAATTGAAATGGTCTTAATTTATGGTGAATGTGGAATAAGTGTTATATGGGGCTGCCATTGAAATGAATGCCGAGCGTTTTCCTGGTAGGAATAAACCCTCACGAGCTTTATTTTATTTTGTTGTAAATCTGTTATAAAAAATTGGAACTGGAATTCATCCAGAAGACTTGCGATACATTCTGGAATGTCTCAGAACAGTGTCGCAAAATTATTAAATTATTAATTATTATTAAATTATTTATTTAATAATTAATTATTTAATGATTATTATTTGATAATTAAGTTAAATGATTGTTAAAAATAATTATTAGGATTTTTTGAGATCTATTCTATATTTACTTAGTTTATTTAATGTCGAACAAAAAAAAAAAATAGTTCTTATGAAAGTTGCTCAGTTTTTCTTGCAGATTATGAATATAAAAAGAAATATATATAGGTTGCCATTTAAAAAACAGAACTTAACCTTAAAATACCCTTGAAATCTTGTTCTTGGTCGACAAACAATAGCGTAGTTTAGTTTCTCCCTCGATATAAACAAACTTTTATTTATTAAGGGAGTTTTTTTATAGCTGTAGTAATTTATTTGTTTAGGTTTAAAATAAGAGACGTGCAGCTTCAATTTTTTCTTTTTATTTATTTCTCAATTCCCACTAACGTTTCGGCCATTGGTTATGGCCATCTTCAGAGCTAAACAATAGAACAATATTAAATGACAACAAATCAGTCTCGCCCGAGCACATAATCAATTACAATTTTATTTTTATTTTTCTGCTTACCGGGAATTAGTCAATATTTATATAAAAATTTTTTTTTTTGATACACTTGTCATTAGTTAAAATTATATACAAGAAACATAAATAGGATAGGATATATACAAAACTTTTTACAGGGTTCGCCAGAAGGCCGAAAGATATAATCTTCTCAATTGTCTTTTTTCTTTCAAGACGAAATGTCGATTGCGAAATGGCTTCAAGAGTAAATCCAACACAATATAATTATTTTTCATTAATTGGTCATTATGACAAATTAGGCATATAATGAGATATCTATATATAGACATAATATTTATCAATTTTCCTTTAATCAGGTTCGTCAAATTAATTACCAATTAACACGTTTCTATATGACAATATATGTACAATTAAATTCTCTCTTAAAATTTACAGTCTTATTTACAAATATGTACATTGATTCCAAAATCTGCCTTTTCCATACATTATCTTCACAGTGCAGAATTTTGGTGTTTTTAAAATTAAAATTTTTTATATAAATATTGGCTAATTCCCGGTAAGCAGAAAAATAAAAATAAAATTGTAATTGATTATGTGCTCGGGCGAGACTGATTTGTTGTCATTATAAAATTGTTCTATTGTTTAGCTCTGAAGATGGCCATAACCAATGGCCGAAACGTTAGTGGGAATTGAGAAATAAATAAAAAGAAAAAATTGAAGCTGCACGTCTCTTATTTTAAAACTTTTATTTGAAACTTTTTTTTCCATATAATGCACTGTTTTTGAGTTATAAGACTGTCTCAAGATAAAAAAACTCACCCGGTATATCAAGCGTTAGTCGCTTTTCTTTAGTATTTCCAAATCCAAAAACTCGTGCGTCCCTCTCTAACTGAACCGGAATTTTGTTCTTAAAAAAAATCTGTAAAAAATGTATATTTTAATTTTTTTTTTCTATTTTATTTAAGAGTGGTTGTTTTTAGATACAGTAATAAAATTGTTTAAAATAATACAACTGCTTTTTCACATTTACACTTTACTTCAAATTAAAATTAGGCATACAATGAAAATGAAAAGGGGGCGATAGGTGTTAGTCAACCTCCAGAAACGGGCGAAGATGGGCCACAAAAGGTTGGTTCCCACCACTGATCTAATACATATTTAGTTCGTGTCGTTGAAGATTGAAAAATAACTGGCAGCAGACGAATCGGAGATCGCCGATGGACTCAGAAGGGAGGGTGCCGAAGTCTCCAGTATATAGAGACAGGAGAAGCTGCATCAATCATGTTTTTTTCCGTATATTTGCAACTTCTACCTCGAAAAAAATATCGTTTATTCTTTTCTCCATAAGCTTCCTGTCAAGGGGGTTCCATTCTTCTCAGTTTGCATGCCCATGTCTTTGCCATTAGGCTATACTCATCTTCGCACTCCTCTTGGTCGATTTCCTTACTTAGAATTTTGCAAGCCATCTCCATCAAGTCCTGCTGGCTAGTTGCTGCTGAACTTGCTATTTTTCTTTTCTTTTCTGCCGGTGTACGTGAAATTAACGAAGCCAGAGAGCTTACGGCCACCGGTGTCACCGCCGCAGGACCCGGGTCAGCTTCTTCTTTAGTAATTGATTGGCCCTGAAACAAAAATATGCTTAAAAAATATCAATATTTTTTTTCTAAAGAAGGAAGTACAAAGTGCTGTACCATTTTGGAATCGTGACAAAATGGGCCAATGTTTTAAATAACTAGCCCAGCTTGTTTACTAGACTTTTTTTACATTAAAGATGATTTAAAGTTAGCTGATGAAAATTTTTTAAAACATAAGTCAGGCAAAAATATTTTTTTCCCCCAAAAGTATAATACTTATGGTTTTATTTTGAATTCTGCTCAATAGCAGGATTATTCAGGATTTGCCTAAGAAAAATTAGAATAATAAAATATGTAAATTTGTAGCCACATTTATAGGGCAGGGTAGCGATTTTCAAAAAAAATGCCTATAACTGGAAAATTATAAGACTTTTATTTTAAAAAAATTTATGTTCAGGACTGTCGTAAATTGCCCTATCTCCTGTTCATAGTTTATCGTTGAGATACCGGATGACACTCTGTATAATAACCCCCAGGGAAAAATTTCTAATCTACTCTTATTATAAACGAGCAAAAATTGTTTGTTTATATATGTGTATCTTAGATCTATTTTGAAAACGGCTTTACCGATTTTGATGAAACAAAATCTATTAACAAGTTTTGAGGATGAGAAAACGATCTGGCTAGGTCTGGACCTCGATAAATTTCATCTTAATTGATATTTTCTTAATCAAAGTAATTATTATTGATAGATGAAAATCTCAATAAAAAAGTTTGTTTACATTTTTTTCAATTATCTTTTATTTATTAATTGGTTCTTTAATTTTAAAGCCCACTAATAGGTTATAGCAAAAATTAATATATTATATTAAAATTAGGAATTTTTTGTTTGTGACGAGATTGAAAGGAATGAATTAAATCGGAAAAGAGGTTTTTTATTTAATTAGTTTTTTCCTCTTATTAAAAACAAGGACTAAAAGATGATCAAGGACATTCGATGGTGGAGAAGTAATCTCCGGAGTCGAAGCTCAAAAACAATATATGCATAAATTCATGTAAAATAAATGGTTTAATAAAATTTATAAAAAAAAATTGTTTGTGTTTTAATTAACAAATCGTATTATGTTTCCTATATTTGATTCAATCGCAAATCGAATGTAGGTGATTTTTGTCAAATATTAAGTGAAAATAATATCTGAACTTATATATTTCTAACTTGAAATAATGAAGTTAAATATTTAGATAGGAGTACTATGATGTTTTTATTATTTATTATTTGATCTTAAATGTTGGAATTTTGTTGATATTGCAGAGAAAATGTAAAATTAATGTTACCAATGTACTATTGAAAAACTGAGGGTGAGTGGACTGATCTTTGTTTCTTGATTGTATTGCAATTGTAAAGTTTTATGTGTTTGTACTTTTTAGACTGATGATGGCTTGAGAGTGTCGGCCGAAACTGTCTCCCAGTTTAAAATAAAAATATTGATAAGGACATAGAAGATTTTGTTTTCTTAAGAGTCTTTTTTCTCCTTACGAGAACTTCTCACGGTTTTAATTGCCTCATTTAAGATCAAATAATAAAGAAGTTAAATATATTTATAATTTTCTCATTAATATATTAAAGAATAATTAACATATTAACGAGAATTGTTTTGATCGCGCTTTTTATTTTCACTTAATATTTGACAAAAATCACCTGATTTCGATTCTCTATCGAATCAAATGTAGGAAACATACGATTAATTAATGGCAAACACCTAACATACGTGTTAACAGATCTAGCTCGCTGTACTGGGAGATTGAATATATAACATCTCAGATTTGAAATTCATTTGGTGATCCATCCAAGTGTCACGCGGGCTAAACGTGAAAATGATGCTAAATTATATCCAAATGGATCATATCTTTTTCATTCTCTCTTGGTCCCAGACTCCAATAGCCTCAACCGCAGTAGTCTCGCGATTTATATCTTGTTTAAAAAGCGCGATCAAAAACAATTCTCGTTAATATGTTAATTATTCTTTAATATATTAATTAGAAAATTATAAATATATTTTTAATTAAGAGGTGGGGGGTCAGATAGGCTAGGTGGTAGCGTGCCTCCTGCTAACCAGGCGACCTGGGTTCGAATCCGATTCGAGGCATCCAGCTAAAATCTGACCCCGGGGTAGAGACAAATTTAGAAAAAATATAATTAGTATCGTAAATTGACTTATGGCTAGAAAGGCCGAAAAGCCAAAAAAAAAAATTAACAGGTGACTAAATCATAACATTACAGGTGGATTCATAACATTACAGGTGTGTTTACAAATAAAGTGGTTGAAGTGGGTTTTTTTTTATATAACTTGGAAACAAATCTTATTTAATTTTATGTTTTTATTTCAGATCCTATACGATTATTTTTTTTTATTATTATAACTAGCTATATAAATAAAACAGCTGGGCAACTTTTTGCTTCAGTTAAAAGTTATATATTAATATTATTTTTAATTTAAAATTCTGATAAAAACCACTGTACCTATGCAAAAACTGGATGCGGGGGTGGGGCTGGGGGTGCAGGAGGTGTGGGGTGGGGCGGGTGGAGGTGGATGTGGAGGTGTAGGAGGTGGGGTGCAGTAGGGGTCTGGGGGGGGGGGGGGGTCAGAGGGGTATCGAAAGGGGTCCATATCTATATATATAAAATTAAGGTTTTGTCTGTACATTGCTCCAAATCACGCCAAATTTTGGTTGCACACGTTTCAAGCAAAGTTATGAACGAAAACACCCTCAACAAAATTCCTGTCTGAAAAGTTGCTCACGATTCAAGTCAAAACGGCTGAAGAGATTATTATGAAATTTCATATTTACATCAGATGTCTTCTAACTTACGTTTTTAGCTATATAACGTTTCGATATTTTGACCCCAGAAGGGGGTTTGGGGGGGGGGGGAGGTGCATGAATAAAAATTATCAAATAACTCCTAAACTATTAACCCTACGGCAAATTTTATGATAAACAAAGTTGTAGGGGATGTGATTTCTGGCAACTTTTGTTTAAAAAAATTTCCCTAAAAAACCACCCAAAAAGGGGGGGAGGGTGAAAAATGTAAATTCTTGCCCTTGGAGCAAACTCTACCAAATTTTGTATACATAGTCTTTGGGCCTCTAGAGAGCTAGAAATGCAAAAACTAACCACCCAAAATGGGGGGGGGGGGGTCAAAAAATGAAAATTCTTTCTCTTGGGCCAAACTCAACCAAATTTTGTATACATAATCTGTGGGTCACTAGAAGGCTAGAAATGCAAAAACTGGGTGCGGGGTGAAGAGTGAGGCGGGGTAGGATGGGGGATCCAGGGGGTGGTGTGGTGTGGAGTCCTGGGGGCTAGGCGGGGATGTGGTGCGCAGGGTTGGAGGGCACTGGGTGTGGTCCGGGGTGGATGGGGTGCGGGGTCCGAGGTGGGTGGGGTGCGGGTGCATGGTGTGGGGGTGGTTAGGGGGGTTAGTGGGTTAGGGTACGGAATGGAGTGTGGGTGCGGGGGTTGGACATGGTGCGGGGGGTGAAGGTGGGGTTCAGCTGGGTTGCAGCTAGTTAAAGATAATATTAATATAATAGCTTTTAACTGAAGTAAAAAGTTACCGTGCATCGCTCGATGGCTCCAGGTACTAAATAGTAATTACTAAATACAATAATATGAATATTTGCAGTTATTATACCTCTTCATTGTCGGTCTTGATGTCTGTTAATGGTGGGGCCGGGGGGTTTTCTGTCTCTTGCAGAAACTGTAGAGCATAATACACCCAGGATTTCGGCCTATAAATGTCCTCCGTTCCGCTTCCACTCCTAGCTGAGCTTTTCTGAATCCGGTTCAATTCCCTTCGATAATTTGACCGTAAAGTGTTCAACTTTTTGGCCACATCCGCCTCTTTGGCTTCCGGCTTTAATTCTTTCAAAATTTCCAACAGCTGCGCCACTGCAACTTTTCTCTTGTACTTGTTAATGTAGGATGCGTGGCTTTTATTCCACAGCTCTGGTAAATTTTCATACGTTTCTATGAAACGTTTTAAAATCAAGTCCTTATCACTTAACTGGTCGCCGGTATTAACAAATACATCTATGATATCTTCATCTAAATGTTCTTCCATGGCTGCTTAGTAAAATGATATAATATAAACACTAATAAGGTCCTCTTCCACTTTAATGTATTCAAGTAATCAAGTAAATAATTAATTTTAAATTATTATTGATTTTTTGATGAAATTTGATTCCATTTTCAAATAATAAAATGAAAATCTAACTAATAATGATCATATTACATAATTATCAAATTCATTAAATATTTGAATTCTTAAAATTGTATATGTTCTCGACTGATGAAAAGAATGACGGTACCATTAGTACACGCTTCATTCAGACTGTCAATCTCCCTCCTTTATACATGATTGAAATCCGTCAATCTCGTTCATCAGCCAATCATCGACGAAACGTTGGTTGAAAAATAAAAAAAAATCACACAAAAAACTTGTCCTTATTTCCCATTATAAACTTTCAAATTAATACACATTATGGACGGAAATGATAATAATAATAAATTATTAATTTTATTAAAAACAAATTTCGTATGAATTGATTTTCTAAAATAAACACCCCAAAATAAATATCTGTTAATTCTTATTTAATTGATTAAAAAATCTACCTAATAAAAATAAATTCATTGTATATAATTATTTAATAAAAAAAATGTATTCGATAAATTTTTTCTTTCCTTAAAAGCAAATGAAAAGAATCTACCGAAATTTCGAAAAAATAATTCCCTTATTTCATTGAAAATATTTTAAAAACAATTAAAGATAAAAATTAAAAAAATAATAAATTCTCTGAAATGCAATTGGGGTAGAATGTCCCACTCTGGTATAGAAAGAAAAGGGTGCGAAATATAAGCTTGGGCACTTTTATAATAATCCCGGATACATGTCGAGACAAGTCCATATCCATTCTTTTCTATCAAAATTTTTTTTTTTTATTTATCTTTTTTTTATTTTTATTCTTTTCATCACATAATAAAGTCCATATCCATTGGAGACATTGAAACAAGCTCAGACACGAAATAAAGAATTTTCTATTAATCAAGTATAGTACGAGTTTTATCAATAGCGTCTACTTCTCCTTAACACAAGCTAACTATTTTAATACTAATAATAAAATTGCATGCAAAGTCTATTATATAGAGTTGAAATATGTTAAAAAAATTGCAAAATAAAAACACATGAAAAAGAATTATACTCTCAATCTATCGTTATAGGTTAAAACACGTATGAAATAATTTTTTAGTAAAAAAGTAAAATATAAGCTTTCAAAGCGATTCAATGCAAATAATTAAATTAGTCACACACACACACATCACACATATATATATATATATTCAATTTTTTGAATTCAAGGTACCTGAAAGATTGAAAGAAACATCGAATTCGAATTTTTTCACGAAAATGAAAAATTAAATATTTTTGATTTGAAAGTTCTAAAAAAATATCACTCAAGTTTCAAATCTTTATCTCAATTTTAACCTCTGCCCACAGCGATCCAAGTTTCTCATCTAAATACATGGGTTTTTGGGATTTTACAATCTAATTTTTTTATTCCAGTCCAAAGTAATAGTTCAAAAAATTTGAAACTCTGTAGACTTTATCCTTATAATAGTAATTATCCTTCAGAATTTTTACAGATTTTTAGCTATTATAATTTTGGAGTTACAGCTAGATAAAATACTGCTATATCTTAGTGTTAGTAAGTTATAGACTCCAAAATTATAATAGCTAAAAATCTGTAAAAATTCTAAAGGATAGCTACTATTATAAGGATAAAGTCTACAGTGTTTCAAATTTTTTGAACAATTACTTTGGCCGGAATAAAAAATTGTTCGTTCAATGCCAAAAACCCCATATTATTTAGATGGGAAACTTGCATCGCTGTGCGGCACAGGTTAAAATTGAGATAGAGACTTGAAACTTGAGGGATATTTTTTTTATTTATTTCGAACCATATGAGCCTCTGTCAGCGTAAAAATTCGAAAATACCCAAAATAAGGACCACCCTAATGCTCTATAATTATGTTGGAATAAATGATAAATCTTTGTAGGTTTATATTGGATAACTTTAAAATAAACTACAGTAATGTAATTGAAATTTAAAAACTGTTCATATCCAGGACGAAACTTATTTTGCTATCGGGTGTGAATAAAATGTTACCAGTATTTTTTCATTAAAAGCTAAAAATATTTTTATTTGTAGATAGGTCAATAGTCTATTTTTTCTTGTTTTTCCTATGGGCCTCGCAGATAACCAATAGTTTACTGTAGTGTAAGAAAAAAAAAATCAACCTCCCGCCCGGGCCCCCCAAGACTCAGGGCCCTGGGGCATTGACACCCCCTGCCCGCCCCCCTGGGCGGCCCTAATTATGAAGCTTCGCGGCGAACAGTTTGGGAACCTCTGATATAAAGGATAAATCTGTCGTCTCCAAATATTTGAGAATTTTGAACGTTTTGCTTTAGATCACCAATTCTCCCCATAGAAATGGTAGGAATTAAAAGTAGGCCCATGTTAAAAACATATATCTATGATGTATCCATGTCATGACTTTTCCATACATCTGCCCCCCCCCCCCTCCGCCCATTTTATGAAGGTGATTTTTGCAGTCATAGTTCCTTAGGGCCTTAAAGGTTAACCATGTAAAATTTGGACAATTTTAACTAAAATCTAATCAGCTCTTAATCTCTTTAAATACAAAATATCTAAATATTAAATTTCCAGTTTTGATATCCTTATTAGTTTTTAAACTAGAGTGTAAACAAAGTTTGGTAACACACGAAATCACACACCCAAAAGTACTTAGCCACTAACAAACCTTGGAGAAAATTATTATCATTTATATTTTTCGATGTTCACTATAGGTATACCTTTATTGTATAATGAAATGCCGTAAATTGCCTCAATTTTTTTTTTATCAAAATAGTTAAGCCGTTTTTAAGATATTTCAAATTTCTCTGTGAATAAATTATTAAAGATGTTTCACCTTGCACCAACATCACAATCTCTACTAATTACTTCTCTGTGAAGATGGGGTTCATACTCCGAAATATATATATGAGGGATGCTAAACAAGCATCTTGTCTTGTATTTTTTTGTGAAACCTACC
>JAKCPI010026520.1:0-11128 GCA_023213315.1 Euborellia annulipes | reverse complement strand
AAAAATAATTTTTATAAAAAAAAATAAAACCGACTTCAAAAAAATTAAATGCAACAAATAAAATAATAAGAACTCAAAAATCAAATAAAATGCACTAAAAGGTATAAAATAATTATCTAATTTAGTTACAACTAAACGACGAAATATTAACATGAAATCACTTTTTGAAGTCGGTGCCAAAAATATACATTTTATGAATCGAACTCGACGGATCTTACTTAGTACGTTTGGCGGGTAAGCTCGCTTATATAGTTTGTTTAGCACCGACTTCAAAAAGTGATTTCATGTAAATATTTCGTCGTTTAGTTGTAACTAAATTAGATAATTATTTTATACCTTTTAGTGCATTTTATTTGATTTTTGAGTTCTTATTATTTTATTTGTTGAATTTATTTTTGAAGTCGGTTTTATTTTTTTTTATAAAAATTATTTTTATTTTTCATCTGGAACTAAAACTAGAGATGTTAAACATTATACGGGATTTACTAGATAGAATACAGGTTCCATCATAGGTAGGGTAGGTCTTTCGTAAGATCACATGGGTCAGTTAATTAAATCAGACAATCTGATACTATTACAAAATTCAAATTCATAAAGAGAGAAATTATCTCGATATGTATAGCGGGTTTTAATGAAAGTGTTTTAAGTCCATTATTTTTTTTTTAAAAGATTTTATTTATATTTTTCAAATACATATTTCTCATATAGATTTGGAGGTATCTTATTTTGACATTGATCATATCATCGAACTTGACTAAATTAAATATAGACCAATTGTATGGTACACCCTTTCCAATAAATACATTTATCGAAATCGGACTTACCCACTAACAAAAAAGGTCCAAATCCAATAAAAATCAAAACGGGGACCAAATAATTTACTAGACTGATATCGCCAATTCCTAAAAATTCATCTATGGGAGAAATATTGTCCGTAAATATTCCTCCGTAAGGGAGCGAATTGATTGACTATGCCAAAAACCAGTTTTCTTGAAGAAGGTTACTAAAATTTTACAGAACGACGATAAATAAAGTAAAAATCTCACTTGCTTTAAAAGTATGGTGACAAAAAGGTCGATGGTTTGAAATCATCTGTAGATGTTTAGAAAATTTATACCGGGTGAGTTTTTTATCTTGAGACAGTCTTATAACTCAAAAACAGTGCATTATATGAAAAAAAGTTTCAAATAAAAGTTTATTTATATGGAGGGGGAAACTAAACTACGCTATTGTTTGTTTACCTACAACAAGCTTTCAAGGGTATTTCAAGGTCAAGTTCTGTTTTTTAAATGGAAACCTATATATTTGTTTACATATTCTGAATCTACGAAAAAAACTGAACAACTTTCATAAGAACTATTTTTTTATTCTACATCAAATAAAAAAAATATTAAATCAATTAGATCTCAGAAAAAAACCCTAATAATTATTTTTAACAATTATTCAACTTAATTATCATATAATAATGATCAAATATTTAATTATTAAATAAATAATTTAATAATAATTAATAATCTAATAAATTTTCCACACTGTTCTGTGATATTCCAGAGTGTTATCGCAAGTTTTCTGGATGAATTCCAGTTTCAATTTCGTTATTTTGGCATGTTTCAGTTTCTTCGTACCCTTTACATTTCCTGATGTTTTTTTAACAGATTTACAACACGATAAAATGAAGCTCGTGAGGGTGTATCCCTGTCAGGAAATGCTCGGCATCCATTTCAATGGCAGCCCCATAACACTTCTTCCATATTCACCATAAATTATGACCATTTTAATTCTGTCTTCAACAAAAAATGATCCATTTTTATTATGGTAATACAATATAACTATCTACTGGATTGACACGAGAAATAAACTTTTTTAAACTCAAGAATTTTAAGTTGTTCTAATAAGTAGAAAATAATCTCTTAAATCTGTGTATAATGAAGTTTTAAGATCATTATAAACACTTATTTTCATTGTTTTGACTTTTCGATTTAATAATTAATTATTTAATCATTATTATTTGATAATTAAGCTGAATAATTGTTAAAAATAATTATTAGGGTTTTTTTCTGAGATCTAATTGATTTAATATTTTGTTTATTTGATGTCGAATAAAAAAATAGTTCTAATGAAAGTTGTTCAGTTTTTTTTTGTAGATTCAGAATATGTAAACAAATATATAGGTTTCCATTTAAAAAACAGAACTTGACCTTGAAATACCCTTGAAAGCTTGTTGTAGGTAAACAAACAATAGCGTAGTTTAGTTTCCCCCTCCATATAAATAAACTTTTATTTGAAACTTTTTTTCATATAATGCACTGTTTTTGAGTTATAAGACTGTCTCAAGATAAAAAAACTCACCCGGTATATATTTCGGCTATAAGCCCATCTTCAGGAAAGTACAGGAAATAACCCCAATTCTAATGAAAACTATTTTCTGTACTTTCCTGAAGATGGGTTGATAGCCCGAAATATATATATTGAAAAAAAATTTACTTCTTTTATTTTTTTAATTTTTAACGTGAATCAAGTGACCTAGAAAACCTAACTCATAGAAAATGAATATTTCATAAAATATGTTTAAAAAAATCTCTGAATGCCATTCATAAATTAATTCCTGTGAATCCATTGTAATAGTTTGATGAAGAGGACAAAGCCCTCGAAACTATAGTCTCGTTATAAATAAATAAAATTTATAATTCCAGCAGAAGACACACTCTTTTATTGTCTCCTTCAATATATAAAAATTCTGCTACTCTCGGCAAAAACTTTCAATTTAAAATAAACATGAATATAAATAATAGTATATAAAGAAAAAGCGCGATCAAATACAATTCTCGTTAATATGTTAATTATTCTTTAATATATTAATGAGAAAATTAACTTCACTATTTTAAGTTAAATATAATAAATTCGGATATTATTTTCACTTAATATTTGACAAAAATCATCTGATTTCGATTCGCGACCGAATCAAATACAGGAAACTTATGATAAGTAATTGATTATGTGATATTTCGGGAGAGGAACTGATTTGTTGTCATTAATAGTGTTCTTTTGTTTAGCTCTGAAGATGGCCTTAACCAATGGCCGAAACGTTAGGTAGGAATTGAGAAATAAATAAAAGGAAAAAATTGAAGCTGCACGTCTCTTATTTTAAACCTAAACAAATAAATTACTACAGCTATAAAAAAAAACTCCCTTAATAAATGTTAATTATTATTTGATATATTAATGATAAAATTAACTTCGCTATTTCAAGTTAGAAATATGTAAATTCGGATATTATTTTCAATTCTTAATATTTGATAAAAAATCATCTGCATTCGATTCGCGATCGAATAAAATACAGGAAACTTATGATTAGTCTTAAGTAAAAATAATTCGCAATAGGGAATGTATGAGATGAGATCTTTTAGAATTTGTAGATACGTAATATTATCAAATAAACATTTTAAGTCTTTTTCTATTAAATTAATTATTTTATCACACAAAGATATGACATGAACATTCTAAAATTAAAATTAGATAAACAATAAAATCTAGAGAATGATTAATTCTCTCTTTATTCCGATCTTTCACGAGTTTCTAGCACTCTTCCCAAACTACTTCAAAAATCCAGCTCTACGATTTCTTCAGACTCCTTTCTAATCCATAAATATTTTAAAAATTCCATAATAATAATTTTTTTTTATGATTCATTAAAAATTTTTTCTTGGAGAAAAAATTTAGGAATTTTAAAAAATTATTTCATTTTAATTGGAAAAAAATTTTAGTTTTTGAAATATAAAATTGAAGGAACAAGTAATATTTTTAGAATTCCGTTCACAAGTAAAACAGGACTATTAATGGCTAAAGTTTGACTCGGGTCACATACCAAAGGTACCTTACTTTATATCTTCCAAAATAGCTGAGATATCAAATTCATTCTTATTTGTAGTTGATAACTAGAGAATGAATGCATTTTTTGGAATCATTTTTCATAGTTTTAAGTTAAGGGACTTCTGACTTCTGTCGACAGGTTCATGAATCATCTTAAAAATGCCCACTTTGAGCCTCTCAAACCGTCATTTCGAAGTTACTTAAATTAAAAAAAAATTAGCCTAATTATAAGAAAATCATAAGAGGTTATTAGATCTTAGATGAAATGGATTATTTTTAATTATATTAGGAAGGAAGGATCACTAGGAGCATAGAAGAAATGAGGGTCACTACTCCTATACAAAATGAATACGACATACAAGTCTGAAGGGTTGTTGGAATTTAACATGAGGGGGTAAAACAACCCTTTTGACATTTAATTAAAATGCATTCATTCCATCTCGGATCTAATAGATTACAACCTCTTGTGATGATTTCTTAGAAATTTAGAGTCTATTTCTATCGACAACTTGATTGAATTCTTATAGGCTAGTTATTTTTAAAGGGATCTTTACAGAGATACATCATATTATATAAAAAAAAAATTAAAAAGAATCAACCCTCTCCCACAATATAAGGTTAAAATGTTAATAAGATTTCTGATTTCGGGGAAAATGAATATAATGGGTGTTTTTTTTAGAGGTATAGAACTTCGAATTGAAATAAAACACAAGAAAATCGTTTTAATGTCCATCAATTTGGCTTTATTGGAAGGATAATTTTATGCCATTAATGTTTAAATATGATTTCGGGCATGTGGCCGCCGCGGCTGGCTCGAATAAATCCAATTCTACAGGTCCAATTTTCAACCACTTTTTCGAGCATATGGGGCCGTATGTTGGCAATAACGCCACGAATGTTGGCTTCCAAGTCCCCTAACGTTTCTGGTTTGTTGGCGTAGACGAGCGACTTCACATATCCCCAAAGAAAATAATCCAATGGTGTCAAATCACACGATCTTGGTGGCCAATTGACAGGTCCATTCCGCGAAATTATGCGCTCATCGAATGTTTCCTTCAATAAATCGATTGTGACGTGCGCTGTGTGGCATGTAGCGCCGTCTTGTTGGAACCACAACTCATCCACATTCATGCCATCCAATTCGGGAACAAAATAGTCGGTTATCATGGCTCTATACCGGTCTCCATTAACGGTAACTGACTCTCCAGCATTATTTCGGAAGAAGTATGGCCCAATGACTCCACCAGCCCATAGAGCACACCAAACAGTCAGTTTTTGTGGATGTAATGGCGTCTCAAGGGTCTCATGTGGATTCTCTTCACTCCAAATGCGGCAATTTTGCTTGTGCGTTATTGCCAACATACGGCCCCATATGCTCGAAAAAGTGGTTGAAAATTGGACCTGTAGAATTGGATTTATTCGAGCCAGCCGCGGCGGCCACATGCCCGAAATCATATTTAAACATTAATGGCATAAAATTATCCTTCCAATAAAGCCAAATTGATGGACATTAAAACGATTTTCTTGTGTTTTATTTCAATTCGAAGTTCTATACCTCTAAAAAAAACACCCTATACATAATTTGGGAATTTTAAATTTATACATATTTTACTAGCTGCAAGGCCCGCCTTTGGCGGCCCTCTTGCTAGCCAGGGGCACGCCCCCCCTGGACCCCCACCCCACCCACCCTCAACCCCCGCCTAGCCTCCCCGGACCCTTACTACCCCATGCACCCCAACCCCACCCCTGTACCCCGCCCCTACTCCACCCCACTCCCTCCACCCCACCCCCTGCACGCCTACTCCGCCTTACTCCTTCCCACCCCCATTCCACCCCCGGCCTCACCCCCACCATACCCTAACCCACCCCCACTTCATTCCACCCCCGCACCCACCCGCCGCACTCAGTTTTTGCATTTCTAGCCTTCTAGTGACCCACAGTTATGTATACAGAATTTGGTTGAGTTTGGTCCAAGAGCAAATACCCCCCCCCCGGGACAACAAAAGTTGTTAGAAATAACATCCCCTACAACTTTGCTTATAATAAAATTTGCCGTAGGCTTAATAGTTTAGGAGTTATTTGCCCCCCACCCCCTTGGGGAATTATATAGCTATAAACCTAAGTTAGAAGACATCGGATGCAAATATGAAATTTTATAATAATCCCTTCAGCCGTTTTTACGTGAATCGGGAGCAACTTTTCGGGAAACCACGGAAACAGGAACAGACAGACAGGGATTTTATTGGGGGTGTTTTCGTTCATAACTTTGCTTGAAACGTGTTCAACCAAAATTTGGCGTGATATGGAGCCATGTACGACAAAACCTTAATTTTATATATAGAGATTTAGTTTATGAGCTAGAATTCTAGCATTAATGCTCTAAGAGACAGAAAGAGATTGTAGCGACACTAATATGGTTTCATTTTGAACGGAACCCTAAAAATGAAAAATTTTAAGTGAATCCAATACTCGGATCGGCCAGCATGTGGGATTTACTTTAGTAAACGAGGAGTATATAGGGATCGAAAAACTAGAATCTCTTTATATTCTCAATTTAATTTTTAAATATTAATATTTACGGATATAATAGATCACTAATTTACTTAATTAATCTTCTTTCTTGTTCTTCTGACGCTGCCATTCCATCAGACGCAGCTTGTTCAATAGAATGTCTTAGAGCATTTCGTGCTTTGATAAGGGCATCAAGTCGCCGTTCTGCATTTTGTGTCATTCCTTTGCACTGAATATGTTGAGAGTAATACTCAGAAAGTTTTTGAGCAAGCACATGCTCAGGACTGAACAGAGAATGATGGGTAAAGATGATGTTTTGTAGTTCCACTTCAAGAATATATTTATTGTCACTTGATATGTCGATATCATTTGGCTTTGCCTGAAACAAGTTAAAACAAAATTAATTCTAGGCTTAATTTTATAACAGTTATTAAGGAAACTAGACAAGATTATTTTATTGTTAGGCCTAACATCTGCTTACCCTGGCAAGTAAACTTTTAAGGAGGTTCTTTCGCGACAATCCACACAAAAAGTTTTAGCCTCGTAACCACTCTATAAATATGAACGGAACTAAAATTTTAGGTTATGTTTTTTTAACGTGACTGTACCACTCACACTACGAAATCTCTATATGGATACACACATACTTGCCGGATCGTTTCCAAGCCATTGATCTTATATCCCCTCCACTAAAAATAATCGCCCAAATATGTTTTTTTTTTTGTTTTTTATCAAAACTAAGAGGTAAATAATTTCAATTTTTTTTTTAAGTTACTCCGAATATATTATTCTAACAAATATTAGTTTTTCATCAAGATGGTGAAAGTCCTTCAATGAAAAAAAATAAAATAATGATCATTTCCCCACCCTTTCCCAATCTACCATATGTAAAAAATGTCATTTTTAATTGCAATTATTTCATGTTTGGTGTGGTAAATCGTCTTCAAATTTTAACAGTGTGTTTATTATGCTTTTAATGACTTATATTCCAAGTTTTCAGAAGACTTCTTGAATTTTTGCATTTGTGAAAGAACTACCTTAATAAAAATGTCTTTATATTAATTTTATAATTTTATTTTATTATTTATTTATTTATTTTTTTTAAGAAAATTGTTGTATAATAAAAAATAAAAAATACTTACAGGAATAAATTCAGTTTGTAATTGATTTGGAAGTGGTAGATCGAATCGATTTTGAAGGGGAATTGATCGACCAGGAAACGGAAGAGCTATCAATTCACCATCATCCCCAAACCATTTGCTAAAAAATATTCTTGTCAATCGATGGTATTAAACTTTGGTAGGTAATTAGCAGAAAAAAAATCAAAAAACCAGTCTGTCGATTATAAATTCTCGACGCTATCCTCAATAAAATATTAAGCATTTTATTCTGAATAAAATGACACCTTAATTTTGAAAATCGGTTTACAATTAATCGAGTTATGATGTTTTTTTATTGTCATTATTATAGGTTAGTCATAGTTAATTGGATGAGATGAAATCGGCCATCATCGAATTTTGAATATTTGAATTTAAACTTTATTCATTTTCCAATGCTGCCATCTTACATCGATTTGTTCAACTCGCTTGTCAAATTAATTATGAAAATTCAAACAATCGGTGATTGGAATCCAGCACCATCTTTTTTTTCATTTACTTAAGAATAACTAACCATAACTAAAACCACCATAACTCGGTTAATAATTAACCAACTTGCAAAAATAAGGTGTCATTTTGTTTATAAATAAATTATTAAAATTTTATTAAATATAAGATAATTTAAAAAAGTAACAATTATTGATAAATAAAGAATTAAAAATTGACAGGGCCGCCATTTTAAAAATTTAAGCCTGTATTCACTGTAATTTTTCCTTTATTAGCGACAAGTGAAGATGTGCCTACTTAAAATTACTGAAAAAGATTTTGGGATATACATATCAGATGAAAGAAACAAGGAAAGTTCGACATTTTTTATTAATTTTAATCCGCAAATTTGAAAATTAATTGCAAAGAACGCTTTTTTTGTTATACCCTGTTATTTGTCGCTTTTAAGCATTATAAGTATTAAATAAAATAAGCCTTATATTCATTTTAAAAATGTACTAATTAAAATTGTTTCATTTAATTTTTATTAAACTTAAAAATTTATTAGCTAGTCTTAAAAAAGTACAAATTTAAAAATCAGGTGACATAATATTAATTTAAAATAAGATTGAAGTAGTTTTTGGAGACGGGCTGATAAGTGAATTGAGTGGATATTGATGAGGCATTCAGGGTTTTAAGGGAGAATATGCGCACCGAATACCTATTATCCAATTAAGATGCAACTTTGTTTAAATTGTAGCAAATTTAATCTAGTTTAAAAATGTATAGAATGGTCTTTGTCGAAAACGTGCTCCATCATGGTCGAAATGGGAAAAAATCGAAAAAAGTGCGAGTTTTTGGGTTAAAGTCCGAAAATTTCGAGGTTTTTCGGCCACCAAAAGTTGTCCCCCACACTTTCGAGGTCGCAAACTTAGATTTGGCATACCGACACCATACCAAACGATCCTAGAAAAAAATCTTTTCCCGCAATTAATGTAAGCTGAAACCCCCCTATATACTGGGCTATTGCGGGGTTTTCTAACAAAATGTATAAATCGACCTGAAATTTTTAAATTGCTATAACTCCAGACGATTTGAAAATAAAATCATAAATGTATATATCATTTTAAAGGAAATTGAATGCTCTACAACTTCTTTTCTGAGGACTTTTACTGTAAAACGAAAGGCTGAGGTGATAGAGACAAAAGTTTGACGAAAAATATAGGAAATTTTATTTTTTTCATACATAAACGATATTCGCGGGCAAATATCTCAAAAACCATAAGGAATAGAGAAAAATTAAATAGAAGCAATCTTGTAGTAAATATTATAAGCTTTTATTTTGCTAAGAGTAACTTTTTCCCTTACGACCCACCGTTTTTGAGATATAAGCAAAAAACCAAAAAACGGGACATCCCTTCCACCCCCTAAGCCCGGTAGCTAGGACTGGGGACTTTTAGTATTTTTACCTCCTAACTAGCCCAAACACATTCCATAAGAAAAAAATTCTCTCCTCTAAAATGTTTTCTATAACCCATTCGTTGACTGGACTATAAGGGTTACGGCAATGAACAAATTTTGGTGTATTTAATGTAATTTATTTTTGTAAACTTATTAATGAATAAATCAATTTCTATAATAAAATATTAAGATTTACCATTTGTCCTCGCCGCATTCGGATATAAGACGTCTTTTCAATGCGATTACGATTTCGTCTAGATATATGTGGTCGTTGACCCACAAACAATCCCTCTTCTTCTGCAAATCGAAGAGATTCTCCGGGTAGCCTATCTTCCAGGGATACTGAAAGGATCAAATTTTTTTATTATAATAAATTAGCCAAAAATATATATTCTTAAGATTAAAATTAAAAATAACATCTCTTTTAAAAATTAATTAAATTACTTATTTATTTTTGTGACGTTCGCATTACTTTTAATGCTTCTTCAGGCTCAAACTTAAAAGTACTCGTTGTCATTGATTATGACACGCTTTGGATTAATTTTCTTAAATATCAATCAATCAACTGTTCGAAATTATATTTAAATTATACTTATTAAATTTATTTATTATTAAATTATACTTATATCTTACTAATTATTGATTGATTCTACTAAATATGGTTTTTGCTTATTGTTGTCTACTTGTTGATTTTAAAAAATAAGGTGGTATTTTGTTCACTATAAAATGCTTAACATTTTTCAATATGAAATGCAATTTGATTAATTTAATAATTCAGGAGATATAACTGATTGGCCAACTGACTTTAACGATTTTTGACGAAAACTCTCTATATCTTACTAATTATTGGTTCTAATAAATATGGTTTTATTAGATGAAATGTTTACTATATTATTGTGAATAAAATGACACACGTTTTACAAAATATTTTTTTTGTTTTATTAAGATAGAAAGAATTGTCGTAATTTTAGGCCTAAAGAGGGAAGTTTCAAAGTGATGGGAAACGTCGTAAAATATACATGTTATAAGCATTGGAAAAAGTTTAAAAGAAAATAAACATCATGAATATGAAGTGTTAATGTTTAACATTTAATCTAATATAAAGTAAATTTATCATTGCTAAACTTTATCCAATTTACTATATTATTCTAGGGTAAAGTACTTTAAAATATAATTTTACAAAAACTTTATATGACCTTTTTGGTGGCCCTGCTGCGTTTTTAATTACAATATTAAATTTCGTCAAAATTGGTTTAGTCATTTTCAAGATATTTAGAAAGAACTAAAAGTACTCGAACCCGGGACTCGAGTACTTTACTTAATGCCAACCCCCTTCCATTGATGGAATAGGCCTATATTCAGCAGTGGATTGTCGTTATCGACAGGCTGATGATGATGATGATGAAAAAAGTACTGAAATAAAGTACTAATGTTTGCGGGCCGATAGGTGTACCAAAAACTAATCAGCGCTTCATTTTGTTAAAATAATGGTAGGTTTTCAATTTCATTTCCAATCGGTTCAACAGTGGGGAAAAAATCGTGGACGAAAAAATGGAACATACATCCATCATACTTCCCTGAAAAATCGCACTTTTTGGTTTTCAAGAGATTCCGTGTAATTTTTGGAAAACTGCCAAGTGCTAAAATTCCAACCTAATTGAATACAAATTTGTGACTTAGTTTGAGGCCTTGGGTTCGCATTA
>JAKCPI010026519.1:0-10851 GCA_023213315.1 Euborellia annulipes | reverse complement strand
CTTAAATTTATAGATATCCAGCATTTTCTATGACGCTTTTGAGGATTCGGATCATATCCTGTTCGGAAAATGTAGGATATCTATAAATCTAAGAGTTTTATCAAAAAAGTAGTCATCAAGTTTCTAAGATGAGTGGCTTTTATTTTATGGAAAAACACTGTTTTTAAGCACCTCATTACGGCACAGGTTACCATGATCTAAATTAAAACGAAACTTTGTTTTAATTGTAGAAATTTAATCTAGTTTAAACAAGTGGTCTTTGTCAAAAACGTGCTCCTTCATGGTCAAAATGGAAAAAACGAAAAACGTGCAAGTTTTTTGGAGTATTCATAAGTGATCATCGGGGGCTGTTTTTTGGATCTCAATTAAAAATCGCGCTTCTGGATCAATTTTGCATTTTTTTTAATCGACGCCAAATTTTCATATTTAATTTACTATAGGACGGTTATTTATCAAATATCAACTGTTTTCAGTTATATAGCGAAAAACTTCATAAAATCTGAAAATTTCGAAGTTTTTGGCCACCAAAGTTGTGTCCCATATTTTCGAGGTCGCAAACTTAAGATTTGGTTTATCCGAACTATACCAAGCATGCTAAAATAAGCTGACGTGTTCTGATGTGGCCATCCACATGACTTTACCATACAACCTGGTCCCTCACTTATATTTAATATTTAATAAAATTATTTATAATCATGTAGGGGAGGGGGTTATTTTTTGCTTTTTAGACTTCTGGGATCCCACTAATTATGTATACAAAATTTGGTTGAGTTTGGTCAAATGGCCAAGATTTTAATTTTTTGACCATGCACCACCCCCCCCCCACATTTTGGGCGGTTAGTTTTTGCATTTTTAGATTTCTGGGGGGTCCACTGTTTATGTATACAAAATTTGGTTGAGTTTGCTCAAACGGCCTAGATTTTTAATTTTACCCCCCCCCCCCCCCCCATTTTTGGGCGGTTAGTTTTCCATTTTTAGTCTTCTAGGGACGCCACTGATTATGTATACAAAATTTGGTTGAGTTTGGTCAAATGGCCAAGATTTTAATTTTTTGACCCCCACCCCCCCCCCCCCCTTTGGGTGGTTAGTTTTTGCATTTTTAGACTTCTGGGGGGTCCACTGATTATGAATACAAAATTTGGTTGAGTTTGCTCAAACGGCCTAGATTTTTAATTTTGACCCCCCCCCCCCCATTTTGGGCGGTTAGTTTTTCCATTTTAGTCTTCTGGGGTCCCACTTATTATTTATACAAAATTTGGTTGAGTTTGGTCAAATGGCCTAGAAATTACATTTTTTGACCCAACAGGCCCCCCCCCATTTTGGGCGGTTAGTTTTTCCATTTTTAGACTTCTGTGGGTCTCACTGATTATGTATACAAAATTTGGTTGAGTTTAACTGGCCTAGATTTTTTATTTTTAACCTCCCTACACCCCCATTAATTTTGGGCCGATATGCGCCAAAATCTAATCAGCTCTTAATCTCAATGGACCAAAACTACGTGTGAAATTTGGTTTCGATATTCACACTAGTTTTTGAGCTAGCTCGTCCACAAAATTTGGTAACGCACAGACTAACAGACATTTTGACAAAACAATTATTATCTCGAAAAATATAATTTTTTCGATGTTCACTTATTAGGGCTTTTTTGTAGAACGAAATGCCATGGTTTAGCTCAATTTTTTTAATCGAAATAGTTTCAGCCGTTTTTTAGATATTTTGAAAAAAAGAAGGAAAAAAACCACTTTTTTCATGCACGATTACAATACGTGACCATACCCTGTATAGTAAAGTAAAAAAATCTTTTCCCGCAATTAATGTAAGCGGAAACCCTCCTATTTACTGGGCTATAATCGTATCGCATTCAAATTCATCTATTATTATATTTCTTTATTAATTAGGTTGAAAGGCCAAAAGCAGAAAATCAAGCCGTAGCTACTCTTGTAGTAATTGGTTCGCTTCCACCAAGTCCACGCCTAAAGGACAGTGATATAATCAAACAATTAATATCGATGAAACGGTAAGAAATTCATTATTCAAATCAGTGTAACCATAAAATTGGAAAATACATTTCACTGAAATATGAATAATAATGTACTCAGTAAGAATTTAAAATTATTACATTTTAGACTGGAAGCAAATACGGAATTATTTACAATTGGCTTTGAATCGGGCTTTGATTCAAGTATCACAATCACTTTAAATCAAGCTATAGGTGAGTTTAGAAAAAAATATTTTTAAATTAATATCAATATTAATGATTATTTAACATAACTATTGGTGAGAATCAAGATAAGCTTGACATCACTTCGAAATAAAGTGTGGGGCGCGGTCACTTCCTTATTTTAAATAATCATAACACAAAAAGTATTGGCAGTATCGATTTAATTCTTTTTTCTGTATTCAGGGGTAAATTTAAAATTTTATTTGATTAGGTTTTAAAAACGACATCCGAAGGTGGCCATCGTCCTTGTCAATAGAGTGAGATAGCTGAATTTTGACATTTCTGTCCGCTTTTTCGATTGAGGAGTTTTTCTAACCTGGGAGATGTGTGGTTCCCACAGGATTGGGCCCGGCTCACACGGCACGATCTTCCATGAATCTCTTGCGGGAACACCGAAGGGCTCATCTCTCTTAGGGGCGATCTTCAATGGCCAGTGCAATCGACGGATTTAGCACCCTCTTACTATTTTCTGTGAGGCTACCTTAAATCTTTGGCTTACACGAATCGTTCAAGGACCCCTGGTCAGCTGAAGGACAATATTCGTGATGCTATTGACGATATAAACACAGATAGGCTGGAAAAAGTGGACAGAAATTTCAAAATTCGGCTATCTCAGTTTATTTACGAGGCCGGTGGCCACCTTGGAGATGTCGTTTTTAAAACCTAATGAAATAAAACTTTAAATGTATCCCTGAATGCAGAAAAAAGAATTAAATCGATACTAAAAATACTTTTTGTGTTATGATTTTTTAAAATAAGGAAGTGACCGCGCCCCAACCTGTACCTATGTATGAACGGTTGTAGATAATAAATTCGAAAAGGGTATTTAAGAGAAACTTTTATTAGTTTCGGCTTTCTAGCTCAAAAAGTTTGGTGACAAAAAAAAATTGGCAAATTACATAGTTAAATTTGCAGAGAGTATACAAAGTTTGAAAAAGTTTTCACTTTATCTTCGATTTTTGAAAATTATACTCTCTCTTCGTGTAAAATTTCCTGTGATGTAATACGGGAATATATTAATTAAATATTTAATTTGTTGTCTTGTTATAGGAGATGCAAAGTTTGATGATTTTTTCACATACCAAAAGTTGGATGATCAACAACAGGTGAAAGTGAGCCTGAAACAAAAACCCACGGAAGATTTATTAAAATCTAATATTGTATTAACTTTAAAGGTAAACAAAATTAATGTATAATTTGTATTCATTATTGAGACAAATAACCCAATAAATAGAGAATCCTAAAAGTGATTCAGCTTAAATTAATTCAAGAAAAGATTTTTTCTAGGAATGGTGTGGGTATACCAAATCTAAGTTTGCGACCTCGAAAGTGTGGGGGGACAACTTTTGGTGGTCGAAAAACCTCGAAATTTTCGAACTTTTTCCAGTTCTTCGCTTATAACTCGAAAACAGTTCATACTTTGTAAATAACCGTCCTATATATCTATATAATAAAAATGAATTTCTGTTTCTTTGTAAGCGCAGATCTCTCAAATGCCTGGACCGATTTGGCTAATTTTTTTTTAATGTTCGTAATAGTCCAATTCAGGTTAATACGTAAAAAAAATTATAAAAGTTGCCTGAAAAATTGGAAAATTCAGGAAAAACTAAAAAAAAATTCAGGTTAGCCAACATAGCTTGTCAAACAATAAAACAACTAAACTAGCAAAAAAAACAAGTGTTGGCGGCCCTGTTTCTAAGATTTTTGAGTGTCATTCATTCTCAATAGTTCTAACCACATTAGCGTCGAAGAAGAATTTAATACTGCAACAACGATTTAAAAAAAACTATCTATTTTTTTAAAGTACATTTAAAACCAAAAAATTAAAAAAAATCGTCATGATAACTAAATTTTTGAAAAAGTTATGGTTATTTAAAAAAAGCTATTTTTTCAAAAATTCCTAACTTCTTTTTGGGTTGGGTGAAAAAAATTTGAAAAAAATTCTGAAAACCGTCTTTAATAGGGTAGAAAAAAATAAAAAAGTTTCAGCCAAACTTTTGATTACATATATATAGATGAAAAATATTTAATTTAAAATAAAATATGTTATTTAAAAATTATTTTTCTTAAAAATACCCTTGGGAATCTCACCTCATCTTTTTTCTATTGTATTTAAGACCCTCAGCCATTTCAAAAGAACTAAGCCTTTTGGCTTTTGTATTCGAGCTCATTCATTCATTTCAATATTATTTATTTATTTCAAAGTTAATTATAAAGGATTATTGAAACTATACTTAACTAAACTAACTGAAAGGAATTAATTAGCTTTTGGAATTTCTTTAAAAATATATTTTAAAGATTAAAACCAAAATTCAATTAGACCGTAGAATTCTTTAAAGAAAACAAAAATCATTTGAAAACCCATTGTTATATTGTTTTGAAATCTAGGAAATTTCAGCCTATTGAAATTATTAAAAACCTACTTTGAGCCTAATTAAACCTAAATTTTCTATAATCTAATAATAAACTTTAAAAGTTTATTATTTTTAATTTTTTAATTGGATAATTCTCCCCAAATGACGATTTTTACCTTTATTTATTGAATTTCTACAAGACAGAAACTTTATTTTAATTTAAGTTGAAAGGTTCTTTTTCCGAATAATTGAGAGCGAAGGGGACAATAAAATATTGTCTTCTGCTGGAAAAATAAATTTTTTAAATTCATTCATAAAGAGATATGCTTTGTCCTGTTCATCAATCTATTACAATTAATTTACAAGAGTTGAAATATGAAAGTGTTCTTTACACGTGTATAAAACATGAATAAAACAGGCAAAAGCGGGCCTTGATACTAGTAGTAAATAAAAGAGGACAAACTTGCGCGTCGATAAATAATAAATGCAAAATTGGTCCAGTAGTTCGATTTTTAATTGAGATCCAAAAAACAGGCCCCGTGATTCACATTTTGACCATGAAGGAGCACGTTTTCGACAAAGACCACTCTATACACAATTAGATTATATAAAATTTTCTACAATTAAATCAAGGTTTCATCTTAATTGCGTAATGGTAACCAGTGCCGTAATGAGGTTGAAGTTTTGAAAAAACTAAATTTTTTGTAAAAAATCACAATTTTTCCTTCATAAAATGAAAACCACTCATCCGAGAAACTTTATTTCTATTTCATTCTGTAGGAAATTTTATTCCCTTGAAGGTTTACTTGGCAAACTTTTTTGTTAAAATTCTTAAATTTATAGATATCCAGCATTTTCTATGACGCTTTTGAGGATTCGGATCATATCCTGTTCGGAAAATGTAGGATATCTATTAATCTAAGAGTTTTATCAAAAAAGTAGTCATCAAGTTTCTAAGATGAGTGGCTTTTATTTTATGAAGGAAACACTGTTTTTTTTTTAGCAAAAAATTGCATTTTTTCAAAACTTCAACCTCATTACGGCACAGGTTACCATTATCTAATTAAGACGAAACTTTGTTTTAATTGTAGAAAATTTAATCTAGTTTAAACAAGTGGTCTTTGTCAAAAACGTGCTCCTTCATGGTCAAAATGGGAAAAAACGAAAAACGTGCAAGTTTTTGGGGTATTCAAAAAGTGATCCCGGGGGCTGTTTTTTGGATCTCAATTAAAAATCGCGCTACTGGACCAATTTTGCATTTTTTTAATCGACGCCAAATTTTTTCGTATTTAATTTACTATAGGACGGTTATTTATCAAATATCAACTGTTTTCGAGTTATAAGCGAAAAACTGTAAAAAGTCTGAAAATTTCGAGGTTTTTTGGCCACCAAAAGTTGTCTCCCATATTTTCGAGGTCGCAAACTTAGATTTGGTTTATCCAGACTATACCAAACCATGCTAAAATAAGCTGACGTGTTCTGATGTGGCCATCCACATGACTTTACCATACAACCTGGCCCCTCACATATTTAATATTTAATAAAATTATTTATAAACATGTAGGGGAGGGGGGTTAGTTTTTCTTTTTAGACTTCTGGGATCGCACTGATTATGTATACAAAATTTGGTTGAGTTTGGTCAAATAGCCAAGATTTTAATTTTTGACCATGCACCCCCCCCCCTCCCGACATTTTGGGTGGTTAGTTTTTGCATTTTTAGATTTCTGGGGGTCCACTGATTATGTATACAAAATTTGGTTGAGTTTGCTCAAACGTCCAAGATTTTTAATTCCCCCCCCCCCCATTTTGGGCGGTTAGTTTTTCCATTTTTAGTCTTCTGGGTTGCCACTGATTATGTATACAAAATTTGGTTGAGTTTGGTCAAATAGCCAAGATTTTAATTTTTAACCATCCACACCCCCCCCCCCCCTCCATTTTGGGTGCTTAGTTTTTGCAATTTTAGATTTCTGGGGGTCCACTGATTATGAATACAAAATTTGCTGAGTTTGCTCAAACGGCCTAGATTTTTAATTTTGACCCCCCCTCCCCCCATTTGGGCGTTAGTTTTTCCATTTTTAGTCTTCTGGGGTCCCACTTATTATGTATACAAAATTTGGTTGAGTTTGGTCAAATTGCCTAGATATTAATTTTTTGACCCAGCAGCCCCCCCCCCCCCCCCATTTTGGGCGGTTAGTTTTTGCATTTTTAGACTTCTGGGGGTCTACTGATTATGTATACAAAATTTGGTTGAGTTTAACGGCCTAGATTTTTTATTTTTAACCCCCCTACACCCCCCATTAATTTTGGGCCGATATGCGCCAAAATCTAATCAGCTCTTAATCTCAATGGACCAAAACTACGTGTGAAATTTGGTTTCGATATTCACACTAGTTTTTGAGCTAGCTCGTCCACAAAATTTGGTAACGCACAGACTAACAGACATTTTGACAGAACAATTATTATCTCAAAAAATATAATTTTTTTCGATGTTCACTTATTAGAGCTTTTTTGTAGAACGAAATGCCATAGTTTAGCTCAATTTTTTTAATCGAAATAGTTTCAGCCGTTTTTTAGATATTTTGAAAAAAAAGAAGGAAAAAATCCACTTTTTTCATGCACGATTACAATACGTGACCATACCCTGTATAGTAAAGTAAAAAAAATCTTTTCCCCCAATTAATGTAAGCTGAAACCCTCCTATTTACTGGGCTATAATCGTATCGCATTCAAATTCATCTATTATTATATTTCTTTATTAATTAGGTTGAGAGGCCAAAAGCAGAATATCAAGCCGTAGCTACTCTTGTAGTAATTGGTTCGCTTCCACCAAGTCCACGCCTAAAGGACAGTGATATAAATCAAACAATTAATATCGATGAAACGGTGAGAAATTCATTATTCAAATCAATGTAACCATAAAATTGGAAAATACATTTCACTGAAATATGTATAATAATGTAATCAGTAAGAATTTAAAATTATTACATTTTAGACTGAAGCAAATGCGGAATTATTTACAATTGGCTTTGAATCGGGCTTTGATTCAAGTATCACAATCACTTTAAATCAAGCTATAGGTGAGTTTAGAAAAAAATATTTTTAAATTAATATCAATATTAAGGATTATTTAACATAACTATTGGTGAGAATCAAGATAAGCTTGACATCACTTCGAAATAAAGTGTGGGGCGCGGTCACTTCCTTATTTTAAAAAATCATAACACAAAAAGTATTGGCAGTATCGATTTAATTCTTTTTTCTGTATTCAGGGGTAAATTTAAAATTTTATTTGATTAGGTTTTTAAAAACGACATCTCGAAGGTGGCCATCGTCCTTGTCAATAGAGTGAGATAGCTGAATTTTGACATTTCTGTCCGCTTTTTCGATTGAGGAGTTTTTCTTACCTGGGAGATGTGTGGTTCCCACAGGATTGGGCCCGGCTCACACGGCACGATCTTCCATGAATCTCTTGCGGGAACACCGAAGGGCTCATCTCTCTTAGGGGCGATCTTCAATGGCCAGTGCAATCGACGGATTTAGCCCCCTCTTACTATTTTCTGTGAGGCTACCTTAAATCTTTGGCTTACACGAATCGTCCAAGGACCCCTGGTCAGCTGAAGGACAATATTCGTGCTGCTATTGACGATATAAACACAGATAGGCTGGAAAAAGTGGACAGAAATTTCAAAATTCGGCTATCTCAGTTTATTTACGAGGCCGGTGGCCACCTTGGAGATGTCGTTTTTAAAACCTAATGAAATAAAACTTTAAATGTATCCCTGTATGCAGAAAAAAGAATTAAATCGATACTAAAAATACTTTTTGTGTTATGATTTTTTAAAATAAGGAAGTGACCGCGCCCCAACCTGTACCTATGTATGAACGGTTGTAGATAATAAATTCGAAAATGGTATTTAAGAGAAACTTTTATTAGTTTCGGCTTTCTAGCTCAAAAAGTTTGGTGACAAAAAAAAATTGGCAAATTACATAGTTAAATTTGCAGAGAGTATACAAAGTTTGAAAAAGTTTTCACTTTATCTTCGATTTTGAAAATTATACTCTCTCTTCGTGTAAAATTTCCTGTGATGTAATACGGGAATATATTAATTAAATATTTAATTTGTTGTCTTGTTATAGGAGATGCAAAGTTTGATGATTTTTTTCACATACCAAAAGTTGGATGATCAACAACAGGTGAAAGTGAGCCTGAAACAAAAACCCACGGAAGATTTATTAAAATCTAATATTGTATTAACTTTAAAGGTAAACAAAATTAATTTATAATTTGTATTCATTATTGAGACAAATAACCCAATAAATAGAGAATCCTAAAAGTGATTCAGCTTAAATTAATTCCAAGAAAAGATTTTTTTCTAGGAATGGTGTAGGTATACCAAATCTAAGTTTGCGACCTCGAAAGTGTGGGGGGACAACTTTTGGTGGTAGAAAAAACCTCTAAATTTTCGGACTTTTTCCAGTTCTTCGTTATAACTCGAAAACAGTTCATACTTTGCTAAATAACCGTCCTACATATATCTAAATAATAAAAATGAATTTCTGTTTCTTTGTAGCGCAGATCTCTCAAATGCCTAGACCGATTTGGCATATTTTTTTTTAATGTTCGTAATAGTCGAGTTCAGGTTAATACGTAAAAAAATTATAAAAGTTGCCACAGAAAATTCCAATTCAGGAAAACCCAAAAAAAAAATTCAGGTTAGCCAACATAGCTTGCCAAAAAATAAAAGAACTAAACTAGCAAAAAAACATGTGTTGGCGGCCCTGTTTGTAAGATTTTTGAGTGTCATTCATTCTCAATAGTTCTAACCACATTATCGTTGAAGAAGAATTTAATACTGCAACAAAGATTTAAAAAAAACTATCTATTTTTTAAAGTACATTTAAAACCAAAAATTTAAAAAAAATCGTCATGATAACTAAATTTTTGAAAAAGTTATGGTTATTTAAAAAAGCTATTTTTTCAAAAATTCCTAACTTCTTTTGGGTTGGGTGAAAAAATTTGAAAAAAATTCTGAAAACCGTCTTTAATAGGGTAGAAAAAAAATAAAAAAGTTTCAGCCAAGCTTTTGATTATATATATAGATGAAAAATATTTAATTTAAAATAAAATATGTTATTTAAAAATCATTTTTCTTAAAAATACCCTTGGGAATCTCACCTCATCTTTTTTCTATTGTATTTAAGACCCTCAGCCATTTCAAAAGAACTAAGCCTTTTGGCTTTTGTATTCGAGCTCATTCATTCATTTCAATATTATTTATTTATTTCAAAGTTAATTATAAAGGATTATTGAAACTATACTAACTAAACTAACTGAAAGGAATTAATTAGCTTTTGGAATTTCTTTAAAAATATATTTTAAAGATTAAAACCAAAATTCAATTAGCCCGTAGAATTCTTTAAAGAAAACAAAATCATTTGAAAACCCATTGTTATATTGTTTTGAAATCTAGGAAATTTCAGCCTATTGAAATTATTAAAAACCTATTTTGAGCCTAATTAAACCTAAATTTTCTATAATCTAATAATAAACTTTAAAAGTTTATTATTTTTAATTTTTTAATTGGATAATTCTCCCCAAATGACGATTTTTACCTTATTTATTGAATTTCTACAAGACAAAAACTTTATTTTAATTTAAGTTGAAAGGTTCTTTTTGCCGAATAATTGAGTAGCAGAAGGGGACAATAAAATATTGTCTTCTGCTGGAAAAATAAATTTTTTAAATTCATTCATAAAGAGATATGCTTTGTCCTCTTCAACAATCTGTTTACAATTAATTTACAAAGAGTTGAAATATGAAAGTGTTCTTTACACGTGTATAAAACATGAATAAAACAGGCAAAAGCGAGCCTCGATACTAGTAGTCAATTAAAGAGCACTAACTTGCGCGTCTATAAATAATAAATGCAAAATTGGTCCAGTAGTTCGATTTTTAATTGACATCCAAAAAACAGGCACCGTGATTCACATTTTGACCATGAAGGGGAGCACGTTTTCGACAAGAACCACTCTATACACAATTAGATTATATAAAAATTTTTGCACAATTAAATCAGGTTTCATCTTAATTGCGTAATGGTAACCAGTGCCGTAATGAGGTTGAAGTTTTTGAAAAAACTAAATTTTTTGTAAAAAAACACAATTTTTTTACTTCATCAAATGAAAACCACTCATCCGAGAAAATTTATTTCTATTTCATTCTGTAGAAATTTTATTCCCTTGAAGGTTTACTTGGCAAACTTTTTTGTTCAAATT